>JANUWF010003214.1:0-62500 GCA_026120185.1 Voacanga thouarsii
GATTTTATTGATTTAATCATGTATATATGTTTTTATGTCTATATGTAAATATGTGAATATATATATTCCTTGTATGAATATGTGCCATATTTTATTTTCTTGTATATTTGTAATTTACTATCCCTACATGTAATTTTTTCTAACTTAATTTGTGAATATGTACTTACTCACTAACTTGTAAATTATATAATCTCACTATCTTCTATTTTATATAAACCTTGCCCTTAGTTTATCACCTGACAACCCAAAGTCGATATAGTAGATCTTGATCCTAAAATTGAGAGAACCCTCACCAAGGACCGAAAGGTTGTAAGCAAAAGGGTAAGAAAAGACATGGAGGTTAATGATATGGGCTAAAATCACCATTATTTACCCAGTTATTTGATGTTGTTTTAAGATACATTTGTTGTAATAACTAGGCATATTCCTTCCTATTTGACATTTTACTTGTAGAAATTGTTTTTGATAAATTTGCGCAGATTTGAGTTAAATTCAAGTAAAATTGGAGAAACTCCAGAAGGCACCAGGTGCTAGGCCCAACCAAGGGACTAGGCACCAGGTCCATTCTGGTTAAATAGAGGAAACAGAGCAAATTTCAGGAAAAAAACTAATACGTAAATTTTGGGTGTACAAAAATCATCAAATTTAAATCCATCTCTTAGTCAACTTTTAATGAAAACATTAATCCCAAAATGCATATACAAACAAGTATACCCATCACAAGCATAATATAAGAAGTTAACGAGTATCAATCTTCAAAGGAACAAGTACATACTAATCGCTTCTCATGCATTATTTAACCGACTTAAATAAAGTGAGAAAAGAATAAAAAGAAAAAAATGAAGAAATATATACAACTAAAACATGTAGGATTTTGGAATTTAGACAATTATCCTAGAAAACATGAAAATGAACCAATTAGCAATTCTCTCAATTAATTATCATCTTGGCATCATGAAGGAATATAAAGTAAAATTCAATCATTTCCCAAGTAATGAATCTTCTTAGATAAATTCCACTTCGTTTGTCAATTCATGGAAATTTATATTTTGATTAATATTAACAGATTTGTCAATCAAGCTAACATAGCCAAAACATGCATTAAGCTCATTACTCTATTTTGATTCAATTAGCAGCTTTGTCAATCAAGCTATCCTAACTAAAATATGCATGAATCTCAATTCCTTAAAAATATGAAATTAGCTAATGACCGAAATTAGCTAATGACCCTTTGTCAAGGCGAAATCAACTTAATCTTTGATCTCTTAGTCCTACAATATTAACTTCGTCATCCAAGTCCTTTAAGATTTACCAAATATGAAATCAATGTAATGAAACTCCTAACATCATTTTCCCAAGTCAATTAGAAGAGGTTGCATTAATAATCAATGATAACAAGTAATCAAATACCAAAGATAACAATCGATTGATAAAAAATTCCAATTAACTTAAAATTATAATCTCCAAAATACTATCCAATTACAATCAAAACATTAAGTACATCATTGTAAAAGAAAAGTAAACAAAGGATAAAAGACAAAACTCATAGAGAAGCCCTTCTTCTTCTCTTGTAAACCTCCTTTGAACAATGCTCCTTTGAGTGGTAATTGAGTAGCTAGCTTGGATCCATCAAATCACACATTTTTCTTATATTTATAAGCCTTCTTGATACCAAAATTCATTGCTTGAAAAGTCTAGTCCGAGTAAAATTTTGAAAATACCAAAATCATTCGGAAAATACAAAATTCGTGCACATAATTTTTGCCTTCTAGATTGTACCTGATACTGGGTATAGTCGGGCCACCTGAAGCCAAGTCTGTTCTGTTCTTCTCAATTTTTGCTGTTTAACCAAACTGGACCCAGTGCATGGTCCATTGGCTGGGCCTAACGCCAGGTCTGTTTTGGATTCTTCCTAAAATTTGCTCTATTGCTGCTGCTTGACCAAAATGGACCCGGCGCCTAGTCCTTTGGCTGCACCAAGTCCCTTGGCTGGGCCTGGTGCCAGGTCTATTCTGGAATTGTTCATTTTTTGCTTGAAATCAACTTAAATCTGTATAAATTTGTCAAAAACACTTTTTACAAGCAAAATATCAAATAGGAAGGAATATGCCTAGTTATTACAACAAATGTATTACAAAACAACCTTAAATAACTAAGAAAATAATGGTAATTTTAGTCCTAATTGTTGGGTATCTTTCACGCATATCATATATGGCGCAGCAGAAGAACAAAACGAGATACCATCCCAAGATCCGCATATGTGTGGAGAACAAGACATAAAAAGAACAAAGCTAATAGCTTTTTACCTTTCTATGATCGTCCGAAGAACAACAATTTTCTTCTTCAAGTCGAGGTGTGATCCAGCAATCCTCTTGATCAAACTCCACAAGAGTTGAACGTCTAACCACTATAATCATAGAGTATGCTTATCTCTAACAATAATCCACACAGAGAAATACTCAAGTACCAAAATTTCCTGTGCTAGTAGAAACAAGATGGCGGCTAAGGCTTCTCAAGAACAATCGAGAAAGAGAAAGAGAAGAGAGAATGTCAAGTGTTGCTAGGGTTGGAGTTGTATCTTACACCTTAGCTAGGGTTTTGCGTGTTATCCCTATATCACACGAAAAATCCTGCTCTAAATATACTCCAATCTCAGAATTCTAAAATAGTTAGAATTCTCTAATTGTAATTAGAAACATCAAGTTCTCACAATTATAATTTGGACCATTAATTATAACTAATTATAATTTATCCACAACAACTTATCTTTCTCGCAATTAACCCCACTATGTTATCAAATAACATCTTAAGTATATAATCCTCTATTGTGTGTGACCTATTAGGTTTCCCAGTCAATTGGTAGAGAATATGAATTAATCCAAACATTTTTTTAGATTAATAATTCATAATTAATTAGCATTAATCTTATTAATTCTAATCAGGATTGGTTTATTCATTCATCAATTAATAAACCCATATTCCGAGATCATGAGTGGTATGTAGTAATACACCATAACCATCCAAGAGTCCAAGAAGTCAAGTGGCTTAACATGAACCATTCAATAACAAACTATAGTGCAATTAACTCCTTTTACCATACAATATCTCATTCGATTTGGAGTACAGAATTAGTGCCAACTCCCTCCAGAATTAATTCTAGCCCGAATACAATAGTACTTGTACCAGGAACCCACTACTCTAAATATGTATCAATTGGATCTATTTCCAATACACAGTCGCCTTGGCCAAGACTTTTCGAGTAGTAATTCTTACAAGTGGCCATGAGATTTTGCCCCTACTATTAGGAGTGGTGAATCATTTATTAACCCTCTCAACTACTTTCGTTTACCTCACAATATACCCAATATCTATCACATAGACGGCCCTCGATCGACCTCCAGAGATCGGAATCAAAGTACAATGCTCAACAAATAAAGTACCTTGGAGATCTCAAGTCTAAGGATACTTGCACATTTGCTATATTGAGATTATATCACTGGCACTATATAGTTATCCATGTGTTTATCTCCAAGCTAGTCATCCAATGAACTTGTTCCATTAACAAGCATCCATGTATTAACTTTGAGTATCTCAATACTCACAGATATGAGAACCACCGCCTGATCAAATCATGATGTCTAACACATGCTAGTCTTAACGCATTAATGATGTCCTATCTCATTAATACTACGACTAGGGATTATTTAAGTACTAACACTCTATAGTGCAGTAGGAATCTCATATCATGATCTCTATTATGATTTCCTTAACATAGTGTTGTACTAGGGACATTATCGAACAGTTATATTACTTAAAAGTAAACAAGAGAAACTGTAAGATAAATAATGCCTTTTATTAAAATAAAATGTGTCATATACAATGTACAAGAAATTACCTCTATGGCACGACACTAACACCAATCACATACTCCCACACTTGAACATTTGCTTAACCTCAAGCAAACAAGAACTAGACACTAAGCATATGGCTTAAGACAAAATAATTTAGCAAAATTTTCCTTAGCAAATCCATCCACAATGAAGACAGAACCTTCTTCCAACCTTAAACACAAACTTGTCATTCATTCAACCATTTCAAAACCTTGTAAACTCATGTATTAAATAAAAAAATCCCAAGGCCATCAAAGTTAAGTTAAACAAGCTTATATCTAGTACAAGAAAATCATCCTAGTAAAGCAAAAACATGGATATCATAAATCATATAAGTCAAGCCAATTAACCAATTAAAGTATTATAAACTCAAATTTATATAACTCAAGTTAGCGAAACAAGGAAAAAACTCAACTCCCTTTTTTTTTCCTATGACTTTGGAAATTTATAGTCTCAAGTGCATGAATTTTTCTTTACACACCGTATTGGCCCCCTTATAGTCATCATCATTTTTTTTTTGCAGCATTTTTTTTTCTTTTTTCTTCCTTTCCTTACTTTTTTACCTTCGGGATAGCCTCAAGAGAGTGTGTTGCTTCTTTGTTTCTTCACTTTCACTCATCGCATTGGCCCCCTTTTTAGCAAAAGGTCTATCTTTTTTTCTTTCCAACAATTGAAAACAAAATTTTTTCAACTCACATTCTTTCTTTTTCACTCAATTTTTTTTTCTTCCTCACCTTCCTTATTCACAACTCAAAGTCAAGCAAACTTTAAATCTATAATACAAGAACTAATCAACAACTCTTCCATTATTTCATCATATCATCCACATTCAAACTCAAAGAATAAAACAACCTCAAATACCAAATATAACGAAGGTTAACTTAAATTCTCAAGACTTAGCAAAATCAAACTTAATACACAAGTTTATCTTTTAATGAAAATCAAACCATAATGAATGACAAAATCTATATCCAAAGTTAAAAAGAAAATCTCAAGTCCATTATAGACAAATAAGCTCACTTTAGCTCCGAATCTCCAAAATTTCAAAGTTTCAAAATTTTTCAATTTTTCAACAAAATTGTTTGATACCAAGAAAACACCAAGATCATAGATAAAAACTTGGACAAAGAATATTATTAAACTACTCCTCCACACTTAAACTGGACAATGTCCTCATTGGCCAAAAGTTAATGCAAGAAAGCATTTCCAAAGGGGCAAAAAATAATAAAGGGGCAAATGGTTTAAGTAATACTTCCCAAGTGCAATAAAATGCCAATAGATATAAAAACTTAGAATAGCGAGAAGAGTTTGTCCAAGAAGATTTTATTCCGACCTACAAAAGAAAACACAAATAAAAGCACAAAGAAAATAAAGGCAAACCAAAGCACACCTAAATAAAAGAAAGCAAACTAAAGAAAAACACTAATAAAAATCCTAACAAAATAAATAAAAACACGGCTCACTCTCTCACATTCAAAGTGGAAAATATTTTCCTTCTTTAGGGAAAAAAGGCGCCAAACAATTACAAAACAAAACAAAAATACAAGCTCTTTTCACTCATCATGATTTCTCATCAAACTTTTGTAAAAGAAATTAAAGTTCATTGCAAAAAGCAGGTATGATGAATGTAGAAAGATGGGAGGTTTTTGGAAAATAGAAGGTTCATGAAAACAATTTTTCTCAACAAAGGAAAACACATAACCCTCATTCTCTAACATTCCTTTAGACACACAAATATTTTTGTCAACAAATAAATGCACATGGTTTCTAAAGAATGCATCAAATTTGAAATCACCATTTAACCCTTCAAAAGATTTGTCACAATGAAAATTTCACTTGAAACTTAGCAGTTGAGATCTAAAAGACGGAATCAAGAAATCCTTACTTTTCAATGCATAGTCTACAAAAACTAAGTTACCTCTATTTGAATAGGGTAAAGGGTAGAAATTACCACGTCCTCCAAGGACTTCACATGATGTTGCATGGATAGATCCAACTCCTTGAGATATAGTAAACTCAACACATCATCATTAGGACCATTGTTCTCTAAAAGGTGAGAGAAACCTAAGAAATCATTTGACAAAGAAAAAATTAGAATTATTAGCACATAGAGTACAATTGAATACCTCCCTTGCCACATTATGCACTTGTTCCTCATATCCTCTCTCCTCTCCTTGGAGATCCTCTTGGTAAATCGTATGGGCCTTTATGGCATCTTCAATTAACTTGGCTAGTTGTGTTCTTTGATAGCTCATACATTGAGATGCTTCTTCATGCCACCTAATGGACGTGTTTGTGTTGGCAACAAAAGATTTCATTAAAACTTCAAGTGACATTTCACTACAAGTGTTAATTCGAGCTTGCAACCTTACCAACGTATTATCATTGTGGCTCCATTGACATTGTGCCCATGAATAATCATCCATGATAATGGTTTGAACCTTACACTCAAAGAAAAACAAAAATCAAATCGAAAATAAAAATAAAAATAAAAAAATAGAAAAACAAAGAAAAGAAAATACACAAATTAGAAATATTCACAAACTACCTCAACACAAAAGTTAGTGATATTTATAAATACAAGAAAGACTAAATCAACAAGATTCGAATTTTTCTGATAGTGCCCATCCCCGGCAACAATGCCAAAAACTTGATGCGTAAATTTTGGGTGTATAAAAATCATCAAATTTAAATCTATCCCTTAGTCAAGTTTTAACTAAAACATTAATCCTAAAATACGAGATACGAGTAAGTATACTCATCGCAAGTATAATATAGGGAATTAACGAGTATCAATCCTCAAAGGAACAAATACACACTAATTATTTTTCATTCATTATTTAACCGACTCAAATAAAGTGAGAAAAGAATAAAAAGAAAAATAATAAAGAAATATATACAACTCAAGGATGTAGGATTATGCAATTTAGACACTTATCCAAGAAAACATGATAATGAACCAACTAGCAATTCTCTCAATTAATTATCATCTTGGCATCATGAAGGAATATAAAATAAAATTCAATTGTTTCCCAAGTCATGAATCTACTCAGATAAATTCCATTTTGTTTGTCAATCCATGGAATCCTATTTTTGATGAATATTAACAGATTCGTCAATTAAGCTAACATAACCAAAACATACTTTAAGCTCATCACTCTATTTTGATTTAATTAGTAGATTTATCAATGAAGTCATCCTAACCAAAATATGCATGAATCTCAATTTCTTAAAAATATGAAATTAACTAATGACCATTTGTCAAGGTGAAATCGACTTAATCTTTGATCACTTAGTCCTATATTCTTAACTTCATCGTTCAAGTCGATTAAGATTTAACAAACACGAAATCAATACAATAAAACTCCAAACATCGTTTTGCCAAGTTAATTAGAAGAACTCGCATCAATAACCAATAATAACAAGTAATCAAACACCAAATATAACAATCGAATGATCAAAATTTTCAATTAACTTAAAATTATAATCTCTAAAAAGCTATCCAATTACAATCAAAGCATTAAGAACATCATTGTTAAAGAAAAATAAACAAAGGATAAAAGATAAAACTCATAAACAAGCCTTCATCTTCTCTTCTAAACTTCCTTTGAACAATGCTTCTTTGAGTGGTGATTGATTAGGTAGCTTAGATCCATCAAATCACACATTTCTCTTATGTTTTTATTGTATTTATAAGTCTTCTTAATACCAAAATTTGTTGCTTGAGAAGTTTAGTCCGAGTAGAATTAAGAAAATACCAAAATTCTTTGAAAAAATATGAAATTCATGCACAGGATTTTTGCCTTCCAGAGTGTACCTGGAGATAGGTACAGTCGGGCTACCTGGCGCCATCTATTCTGTTCTTCTCAGTTTTTACTATTTAACCAGAACGGACCCGGCACCTGGTCTATTGGCTGGGTCTGGCACCAAGTCTGTTTTGGATTCTTCCTAAAATTTGCTCTGTTTTCGCTACTTGGCCAGAATAGACCTGGCGCCTGGTCCTTTGGCTGGGCCTAGTGCCAAGTCGATTTTGGAATTGTTCACCTTTCGGTTGAACTCAATTTAAATCTGCACAAATTTTTCAAAAATACTTTTTACAAGTAAAATGTCAAATATGAAGGAATATGTCTAGTTATTAGAACAAATGTATCACAAAATAACCTCAAATAACTAGAAAAATAATAGTAATTTTAGCCTCTGTCAGATCTACTATACTCTGATACCAATTGTAACACCCCACATTTTCATGCCATAGTGAGATGTAACTTTATTGGATATTGCCCCGTCCAATTGCCAAGCCAAGGGGTCTTTACAACAAACTTCACTCAATAGGCAGTGAAAATTTTCCAAAATTTACTTTTATTTAATACCGGAAAGTACATAGATTCTGACTTTTGATACATAAACTCAAGGGTATCATAGATCCAAGATGTAGCATGACCCTCTGAGAGTCACAATGTTTGATCCCTAAAATTTTAAGAGACATAATACACCTATGAGTGAAAAATCACCTAGTAGTCCCGTGTGTGCAAATGACTTATTAACAAACAGATGAACGTGTTATCAGTTGTAACTTCATAAAACCATTATGGGAAAGCATTGCATTTTTCTATTGAAAATAATTCTAAAACTCTCTAAGAAAGAGTTTATTCAGAATTCAGTCATTTTGGAGAATCGATTTCTATTCAATATCATTGCCCATATTTAAAAAATACAAACACTTCTCTGAATAGAGGGTCAGCCTGTATGTAAAACTTACTAGGCTTCGCCTTTGGCATCACAGTCTTGTCGCACTAAGGACAAAAGCCTATAGCACTCAACTGTGCATTGTTGAAGAGGTAGAAATGTCGTCACATTCTACCTAATTTATTTGATTTATATGCCTTTAGATTACTATCTGTTCCTCACATGAGAGGGGGCATGGGTTATAATTTATTACTTGCTTACATATGGGGATCCATTCCTGTACTGTTCCTCACATGAGAAGGAGCAAAGGGTTAACCAGACACTCACCTACCCATCTGGTAAATCCTTAGCCATTTCCCATGTCCTATTGCCCCGTTTAGAGTAAGATAATCCCCATAACTAGCCAAGTTACTTGAGGCCGTCTACCTCCAACATAAGCTAGTACAAAGGTTGGCTCTTGTTGAGTACTAAACGTTTCAACAGATTCACAAGACCAGTATAGTTCCACTAGCTCATAGGGCCAGATAAATATCCATCGTCGAAGGAATACCAATAAAATATTTTTTGGGGCCAAACTATTATTTTCCAAAAGTTAATCTCATACCGAGAGATGGTTTTCCAAAACCGTAGCGAATATGGATAAAGGTCCTTTTAGTACAACAAAATGAGTTTCCAATGGTATTTTCATCATTTGAAGAATACCCAATTCCAAAAGGAGTTCTACTAAGGAATTCCAAAATTTTAACCCTAAAAGAAGGATTAATTCAAGAAATTCCAATTATACTTCCATAAAATACATAATTCACATTTTTCTAGAAATCCTTTCCATAAAAAGGAATATTTATGCTTTTCTGGAATAAAACATTATTTCGTCTCACAATTAATGAGAAAAAAGCCTTTCAGGTATACATTTGTACCTAGAAAATATTCATCGTTCAAGTGAACCAAAATTCTTTATAGAAGACACGATTTCCTAAAGTCTTCAATAATTTCCCATCCAGAGAAATCAGATTTCCTCATAAAAGCACAAATGTACATTAACCTTGTTAGAAAAAGACTTTAAGCAAATTATTCACTGATTATCAATAATTCCATGTATGAAAATCCATATTTTCCACTCAAATCCAATCATGGCATGAAACAATTTCTTTCTTAGAGAAATCATTTATTTGTTCATAGAAACCAAAAGGATTTATAGAACATTTCTTCAACAAAACGTAATTTCACTAACATAAAACAAGATTTGTAAAACAAGATTTATTAGCATGGTTTAGTTGGTCAATTAATTGTTTAAGGCTTGAGCCCAGTTTGTGTAATTGAAATTGGTCTAGTTTGAACTAGGAATATACTTTAGCATTGGACCAGTTTATTTGGATTGGATAATTAATTATTTATTAGGCCTTTATTGGTCTTAGATTAAATAATTAATTTAAGTAGACCCAATAGCTTAGACCAGGGTCCACTAGGTTTATCTTGAGCTTGTTAAGGTTAAGGGCTAACAGTTTTGGCTTTTATGTGTGATGATAAATGTTGGACGATTTAATATTTGAATCCCATGACTGCAGGTTGTTATGGTTATTACAACATCTGATGATATAAGAAAACCAGGAGTGTCTTGGATTTGTGAGAAAGAGATCAGTTTTCTTATCACTATAGCCGTCATTCTCTCTGTGCTCTCTTACTTTCTCAGTGTTGTTTATCCAGCCTTTCATCTACTCTTCAAAGTAGATTGCAAAGAGACGCAACTATTCCTCTTTGATAATTGCTTGAGTAGCAATTAGTTAGAAAACAAAAGACCAAACCTTATTTCCTTTGTTTTCACTAGCTAATCAGGTGGTGGTCCTATTCTGCAAAACCAAAAGCTTGGCGTGAATGAAACGAAGTCGAAGGTTTGCTGGTCAAGAACCAAAATCGTCTAGGAATGAGCCTGTGTCTTCTAACGTACTGTCGGCTTGTTCAACCTATGCAGTTAACACAGTTTAAGAAACTCAAAGGTGTATTAATTTTAAAGCTTCCACTACTATTTTCTGCAATTCTTTATTGCTTCTATGGATATGATCCACCTTCAAATACATCCTAGCAGTCCCTGGTTCAATTTAAGGATTAGAAGACCTAAGCTACTAGGTGTCACCGGCATCAATTTGGGTCATTCAACAGGTGCTAATTAGTAGCTCGATTTTTTTTTAAAAAGTAGATAAACCAGTGCCAAGCAGTAGATCCTAACAATTGTTAGTTCAGTGCACTAAAAGCTATTATTATTATTATTATTATTATTATTATTATTATTATTATTATTATTATTATTATTATTATTATTATTATTATTATTATTATTATTATTATTATTATTTGAGGGTTTTTGAAGAACAACCTATAAATACCCCTCTTAGACATTAGAACTATAGTGAGAAGAGTGGGAAGAAACCATAGAACACAAACAAAGCACTAAGGAAGCACAAAAGAGAGGATCAAAGTCTTCACTAAGGGAAAGAGAGCTTCTTCAAGAGAAATATACAAGGGTGAAGAAGATCCTACTTATCTAAGAGTTTTTCCTCTTTTTCCTTCTGTAAATTTGTTTTGATTTTGCTAGATTACATGGATTTATAATATATTTCGACGATAGAACCATTATTATACTTTATTGCAAATCTTTTTTAGTTCAATGGAAGTCTATTTGTAGTATTCATCTCTTGTGTTATATTGTGTAGATGGATTGATTTTAGTTTGCTATTTTCTTATATTTTGGGAGATATGCTAGGAAATTGGTTGTCTAGTTCATTAATTCACTTTATTTGCTTTCCTTTGATTAGCTCGAGAAAGGGGTTAAAAAAGTAAGGCTTGGTGATTGATGGATTATGTGTGTTTTCTAGAGATAGGGACATCGCTTACTCCAAAATTACAAAAGGTTGTTCATTTTAATGCTCTTTTAGCTTTAATTAGTAAGGTAGAGATACCTATTAGTTGGGCTAAGAGTAGAAGCTTAATAATTCAAGAGAATGTAACTCTTATTTGAGATCAACCCATTGGTGGTAGATTTAGATTTCTATTTAGCTAATTTGGGTATTTGATGTAGAGTTTAATACGGGGGATTTCATTCGAATACATGACTTATCTCTTTTTCTTATTCCTTAAATGGTTTTTGGCCGTTGAGTAGCCGTTCTTTCTTTTCTTTTCTTTTTTTTTTTTTTTTTGTGTAGGTTGGTGTCCTCCTTAGCAAAGTTATCGTTTTACGTATATAGTTGGATTGGCGAAACAATGAAATGAGAGTAAATTAGAGGGGCTTGCTACATGCCTTGGGATTCATTGATACTTACCAGTTATAACTCTATACTACACGATAGGTACACTTGTCTATATATGTGTTGTGTAAGTACTTTTGGTATTTTAATTTAAAACTTGATTATTTTAAGCAATTTTGAGATTATAATTCCAAAGAGAAGTATATTAACACAAAGCACACATCGAGTTTTAGACATTGTTGCTAGGGAAATAATGGCAATATTTTGAAAAGCTTAAGTTTTGTTGATTTGGCCTAGTATATATGTATATACTTGTATATATTACTAACGTGTATGTAGTTAGTAGTACATATTCTATTGTAAATATAGCTAATTTGGCTATTTGTACTTGAGAATTTTCCTTTGAATTTTGTGTAAATATTGTTCTTTTGTAACATTAGAAGATTCATTGACTTATTTAAATTTTTTTTATAGAGGTTCTTTTGTATTAAGATATATTTTCATTATGTTTTTACATTGTACATTGTATGTTATTTTCTTTGAGTTTGAAGTAATTGGTGTTTTGTGTTTTAATTGAAGGGAAATCTTTCTTGTTTTCTTTTATGTTGATATATATAGATATATATTGTGCATCCTTCTAACTTGTATAAATAATTGGGTTAGTTACTTTTACTTTACTTCATATTTTACCATTTGGTCGGTAAACATTTTGTAAAAATTTCTATTCATTTCTTGATGCATGAGGCTCTTCATGTCTTGAATAGTATGGAAGCCATGGTACAACCTTCACTTGAGGATCTCCTGGTAGATTTTGTGCTTACAATTGATTTACATTCCAAACAAGGTGTTAGTGTCTAAAGAAGTGCTGCTCAATAATTTGAAAAATCAAAGTGTGTCATTGGAAAATATTATTGGAAATAGGCAATGGGGAAGCATATCTCCTTGCTACTACAAAGTCTATTATAGATATTCATAGAGGAAGGTTAATACTAAGAGTGGAGTATAAGGAGGTCATCATTAAGATACCTAAAGGAATGAAACTTGCATCCATCCAAGATGACTTTTGTTTTATGATTGTTATTCTAGATTAGTGCATTAGTGAATATATGTAGGAGCATTTGGCTAAAAATCTTTGTGATAGCTTTTTGTTTGAAGAAGAGAAAAATGAATATGTGAAGGATAATATAGCATGCTTGAATAAGAGAGAAGAAGTCCCAAGTACTAAAAGATTTGAAAACACTGAGAAAATAAGATTAAGGAGAGTATGGTCATCTATTGAAGACCCTCCAGAGCTAGAATTGAAGGAGTTACCAATCTATTTGGAATATGACTTTTTGAGTGACAAAGATAAATTACCAGTGATTAATGCAAAAAACCTAAGAACAGAATAGAGAGCATAGCTTGTCCAAGTTTTAAAGAAACATAAGAGGGCTATTGCCTAGAGGATAACTAGCATTAAGGGGATAAGTCTAACTTTTTGCACCCACAAAATCTAATTGAAAGGTGTGAAACTGGTGGTGCAACTTTAACAAAGGCTTAAACCTAACATGAAAGATGTAGTGAAGGGTGAGATGATCAAGCTCCTAGATCTGAGAATCATATATCCTATCTCTGATAGTATCTGGGTAAGTCTAACACAAGCGGTACCAAAGAAATAGGGGATGACAATTTCATCTAATGAAAGAATGAACTCATTCCTATAAGATTAGTTGTATGACAGAAGATGTGTATTAACTATAAAAAGCTGAATGAAGCAACAAGAAAAGATCATTTCCCACTTCTATTCATAAATCAAATGTTGTAAAGGCTAGTAAGTCACAAGTACTATTAATTTTTTAATGGATTCTCTGGCTATTTTCGAATCCTAATCGCCCCATAAGACCAAGAAAAGACCACTTTCACTTATCCTTTTCATTCATTTGCTTATCATAGTATGTCATTCGGCCTTTATAATGGACCATGCACATTTTAGAGATGCATGACGGCAATATTTATGGGACTGGTAGCGATATCATAGAAGTTCTCATGGATGATTTTTCTATTTTTGGAGAATCATTTGCGTTTGGCTTGCAAAGTCTTGAAAAGGTACTCAACAGATGTGAGGAAACTAACCTTATTTTAAACTGGGAGGAATGCCAATTCATGGTCAAAATGGGAATTGGTATTGGACACAACATTTCGATAGAATGTTTGGAGATGGACAAAGAAAAGTTTGAGCTTATTGAGAAACTCCTCCTACTTACATCAGTAAGGGCTATTCAAGGTTCCTTAGGTCACACGGGTTTCTATAGAAGTTTTATTCTTTATTTTTCAAAGAAGGCAAAACCTTTTTACATCCCCGCTTAAGAAAGATGCACCCTACAATTTCGATGACAAATGTTTATCTACTTTTAATATTCTAGAGCAAAGACTCATTATTCCCCTATCTTAGTATCACCTGATTCGTCACTTTCATTTGAACTGGTATGTGATCCAAGTGATTTTGCAGTAGGACCTATACTTGGCAAAAAGAAGAGAAAGGAATTTTTAGCCTATATACTATGCAAGAAAGACTCTTACAACAGTACAAGCAAACTACACCACTAATGAAAAAGAGCTACTTGTTATGGATATTGCTTTTGATAAATTCCGTTCATATTTGTAATGGTACTACTAGAAAGGTTCTTGAATATAGATTCTATTAGCCTTTGATATTCAAAGATGTGTATAAATTTGTTAAAAATAGTGATGGATACCAACAAACTGGTAATATTTCCAAAGCCTCTAAAATGCCTTTAACAGTTTTTCAGGCTTGTGCAATTTTTTTATTATTGGGGGATTTATTTTTTAGGACCTTTTCCTAACTCTTTTTGTAATAAACATATTTTGATTGTGGAAGATTATGTTTCCAAATAGGTAGATACACAAGCTTTACCAATAAACAATGCCAAGGTTGTGAAAACTCATTCTAGAGTTCTTAGAGTGATCATTAGTAATAGAAGGGTACACTTTTGCAATATCTAGTTAGAGAAAGTGGTTTAATGTTTCAGTGTCCCACATAAGCTTGCAACACCATATCATTCCCAAACTAGTGGCCAAATGGAGGTGACTAATAGAGAGTAGAAAACAATTTTGAAGAAGGTGTTGAATCATAGAAGAAAAGTTTGGAGTACAAAATTAGATGATATTCGTTAGGCATATAGGACACCTTGCAAGACTCCTATTGGCACTACCCCTTACAAATTAGTTTATGGGAAGTCTTGCCATTTGCTAGTAAAGAATGAGCATAAAGCTTTTTGGGCAATTAAGCTTGCATATTTTTATCTTAATGCTACCAGAAACAAGAGACTAGTGATGTTGAATAAACTTGAGGAATGGAGGAATGATGCATATGAGAATTCTAGAATTTACAAGGAAAAAGTGAAAAGATGGCATGATCAGCACATCTCATCCAACAGGGAATTTAGGAAAGGTGACTAGGTTCTATTATTCAATTCAAGGCTAAAGTTATTTCTCAGGAAACTAAAATCTAGATGGTCTAGACTATCCTGGGAACTAAATTTGTCCCATATAGAGCAGTTGTGGTATCTCATGCAAAAAAATGGGGCCTTTATGGTGAATGGTAACAAGTTGAAACTCCACTGTGGAGAAAGTTGGGAAGAATTAGAAAGAACTAAGTGCACTTTTCAGGATTTGAAGAATTCTCCAACCGAATAGTTTGCTTTATTTTCTTTTTTTACATCTTAACACTTTCTTTTATTTATTAGGTCTTTAATTTATCTTTTACTTTTGGCCTAATTTTTCTTTTCATTTTGTATGGCTGTTTTAGACTCTTTTGGAATCCCTCTTTCACAAAAAATGCTACCTTCTTCTTTAGTACATCTTGTAAAATTTAATCCTCAACACACTTGCGAAGTATTATTTTTCCCCCCTCTCCCTTTCTTATTCTTTTAGTCTTTGTGGACGTATTTCTATGTTTATTTATGGCTAATAACGATATTATCCAATTTAAGTATGGAGAAGAGGTTCGGATTTTACTCTTTTCAAGTATTCATTGAATTATTCTTGGTACTTTACTATCTTATACCCCAAAAAAAAATTGGTAAATTTTTTCAATTTTTGGCATAGTTTAACTCCTATGGTATTACTTTCCTTTTTCTCTTGGCATGAAAATTTGGTATGAAATTTGTCTCGATTGGGATATTCTTAAGTAAATTTGTATATTTCATGTGATATAAACCAAGTCTTGAGAATTTTAATTAACATTATTTATGTATTTGTAACTATTGTAACATTTTGCTTCCTGGGAATAGATAAGAACTCTATGATAAAGTATAACTAGGGAATTTTGGATGATTTATATTCTATAATCCTTACTCTAGGTTTAAGTAAATGAGGATTAGGGTAAAAAGAAATAAGAGAATAAAGCAAGGTAATGCAAAAGTTGAAAATTATTATTTACATACCTTTATTAAGCATTTGTCTTACTTTGCCCCCAAAAGAAAATGAGATTTTAAAGAGGGTTTTAGAAAAGCTGAAAATTTCCATCGTTTTTAGTCAATTACATTACCTTGCAAAAATGAGCATATGGAGCAATCCTCTATTTACTACTTATGATTGGAATACATTCAAAGTTATAGAACTTAACTTAGTTCATTATTCCTCACTTATATGAATCATTTGGTTTGCATTCTTAACCTACGGGATAAGGTGAAGCATGTTGAATAAGTATAAACTTGTTTAATTCTACTTTGATGGCTTTGGTTTTATCTAATCAAATACATGAGTTTACACGAGTTTAGCTTGATTTGATATTCTTGAATTGAATTTTATCTTAAAAGAAAATGAATATCTTTATCATGATTGTTATTGTTGCCAAAAATCTACTTACTTTTTTCTATGATACTTTTGCTTGCAATGCTTATTGTTTTTTGTTATTTGATTGAGGACAACCAAAAATTTAAGTGTGGGGAGTGCTAAGTACCTACAATGTACAAATTTTCATGTCATTTTATGCCATAAATGCTTAGGATTATTGAAGAGATGCCTACTCACTTTGTCTATTTTTACCTTGCTTGTGTAGATTGCACAAAAGAAAGATTTGTTGGAGAAACAAGGTGGAAAAGAAATCAAAGGAGCTTCACAAGACGTAACCACCACCTATTAATATATCCTAACAACTGCCAATTCCATTTAAAGATCAGAAGACCCAAACTACTGGGAGTTACCCAAATTGGTTTGGGTCATTCTACAGATGCTAATTAGCAGCTCGATTTTTTTAAACAATAGATAAAATGGTGCTGAGCAGTAGATCCTAACAGATGTAAGTTTTGTGCGCTGAAGATATTATTTTTTTACTTTTGAGGATTTTTAAAGCACAACCTATAAATACATCTCTTAGACATCAGAACTACATTAAGGAGAATGGGAGAAAACCATAGAACACTAACAGAGCACTAAGAAGGCACAAAAGGGAAGATCAAATTCTTCACTAAATGTGAAGAGGGCATCTTTAAGAGAAATATACAAGGGTGAAGATGATCATATTTGTCTAAGAGTTTTTCCTCTTTTCCCTTTTGTAAATTTATTTTGATTTTGTTAGATTATATGAATTTATATTATATTTCAATGATAGAACCTTTATATATTTTTTTACAAATCTCTTTTAGTTTAATGGAAGTCTATTTCCTGTATTCAATCACTTGTGTGGATGGATTGATTTTGGTTTGCTATTTTCTAATGATTTTAAAAAATGGGATAATAATTTGGTGCCTAGTTGGTTGATTCACTTTATTTGCTTTCATTTGATTAGCTCAAGCGAGGGGTTAAAGGAGTAAAGCTTGGTGTTTGATAGATTGTGTATGTTGTCTAGATATTGGGGTATAACTTTCTCCAAAATTGTAATAGGTTATTAATTTTGATGCACATTTGGCTTTGGTTAGTGATGTAGATATGCCTATTAGTTAGGCTAAGAGTAGAAGGTTCATAACTCGAGAGAGGGTGAGTCTTATTTGATATCAACCTTTAGTGCAAGATTTGGATTTCTATTTACCTAATTTGGATATTTAATGTTCAATTTAATATGAGGGATTTCATTCGAATACATTAATTCTCTCTTTTTCTTTTTCCTTGGATGACATTAGGACCATAAGTGACTTTTCTTTTGTGTGTGTTGGTGTTTTTCCTAGTCAAATAATCATTTTACATACATAGTTTGATTGGCGAAACAATGAAATGAGAGCAAATTAGAGGTATTTACCACTTACCTTAAGCTTGTTCAATACTTACCAATTATAACTATATGCTACACGATAGGTATACTTGTCTATATGTGTATTGTAGGAGTAATTTTGGTATTTTAATTTAAAATTTGATGATTTTGGGTGATTTTGATAGTACTTTTTAAGAGAATCATATGCACACAATGCACGGATCATCATATTTTCCATAGCTTTATCTGGTTTTATTGGTTTCCTAATGGCAGATGCTAGAGTGAAGAGAAATGGCTTGGAGAATATGTGAATGGGAAGGTGTTCCATAGAAAGCCGGATTGGCACCAGAGAAGGGTCTTCTGTTACTCAAAATACAGGTTTCCATTTGTGTATATGCATGGCAAAACCAAGCACATACCAGATGCCCTTCAACCACAACTGCAATTAGTCCTCCTTAAGGGATGTGCGAATTAAGATGTGCCTACTCTCAAGCCATCCAAGTGAAACTTCTCCTCTCAAACCAATTATGAGGAATTCCTTTCTCAAGGATTCCTTTGTAGGCTTTGCTTGGGAAAATTTTCAATCAAGGCAAAATGGAAAAGTGTTACCAATTGCTCAATTTCTTTAAAGGAAAGTAATAAAGTTGGTTCACCCCGTCTGTCTAAGATCTACTTGATGGAAGAGAATGATGGAGTTGTTCTGTGAATAGGGAAGCAAAAGATTTTTGTCCCCAATTGCTGGTGGAAGGTTAGGTGTTGGAGATGGAGATGGAGAGTGTGACGGCTTTGGTGATCAAATTTGAAATTCAAAGCTAACAAAAAGGAGAGAGAAGAAGTGAGAAAAATATGTTGTCAAGTGATAAACTTAATATTGAAGTAGTATCTACACACACACACACACACACACACACACACACGCACGCACGCACGCGCGCGCACACACACACACACACAAACACACACACATAAGTGGATATTAATTTTCTTACATATAAAAAAATGCATATTCAATTTTAAATTGAAATAGAACACAAACTAAAAAGTAAGCTATTGAGGCAAATTCATTTATTGTATTTTTTTAATTAATTAATTATATTTCTTTATTATTATTCATTAATGGTGCATAAATTTTGGGTGTATAAAAATCATCAAATTTAAACCCATCCCTTAATCAAGTTTTAATTAAAACATTAATATCAAAATACACATATGAGCAAGTATACTCATTGTAAATATATTATAGGGAATTAACGAGTATCAAATCTCAAAGGAACAAGTGCACACGAATCACTTTTCATTCATTGTTTAGCCGATCAAATAAATTAATGAAATAATAAAAAGAAAAATAAAGAAATATATACTATTCAAGGATATAGGAATATGCAATTTAGACAACAACCTTAGAAAACATGATAGTGAATTATTTAAGAACTATCTCAATTAAACATCATCTTGGCATCATGAAGGAATATAAAGTAAAGTTCAATCGTTTCTCAAGTCATGAATTTACTTATATAGACTCTACTTCTTTCCCAATCCATGGAATCACTATCTCTTGATTAAATTAGCAAATTTTCCAACCAAACCAATATAACCAAAAGATGCATTAAATACAACTCCTCATAAACATCAAATTAGTTTACAACCCTATACTCTATGCAAAATTAACTAGTCTTGGATTACTTTAGTTCTTTAGTCTTAACTTCATTTCCCAAGTCCGTTAAGAAATAACAAAAAAAAAAATTAAATTAAATCAACTCCTAACATCATTTTCCAAGTCAATTAGAAGCAAATCTAACTTCATCAATTCTTCTATAATCACAAGCAATCAAACACCAAGAGTGATGAAAAATTGATCAAATAGCTAAATTAATACAAAAATCATGAATCCCAAGATATTGTCAAATTACAATAAAAGCATTAATTACATCATTATTCTAGAAAAAGAAAATGAATGTAAAAGAAAGAACTCAGAGATAAGCCTCCTTATTCTCCCTTGAAGACTTTCTTGAACAATACTCATTGATTTGATTAATTCCTCCTTCAGTGAGTGATTTGCAGATTTGATCCTTGAATCCATACTCTTGTCTTATGTTTTTCTTGTTTAAATAGGCTTCCAAGATGCTAAAATTCGTCCCCTATGGGTTTTGGGCCGAGTAGAGATTGAAAAATACCAAAACTCTTGGAAATTACCAAATTTGGGCAAAATTTAGAAAGCTCGCCGATGTTGCACAGAGCGGAGCCGGCACTGGCTTGGAGGGTTACGGCCAACCTGGTGTGCTCTGTTTTTTCTACCAAAAAAAAAAAAAAAAATCCCATGTTTCCAGATTGGGGCCGGTGCTAGCTCCGTGTGTTAACACAATACTAAAAAAGACATATCCAGGCCCTTGATGTTGAATTAAACAAGTTTATACCCTAGTATAGGAATATTATTTCACCCTTCAAGTAAAAACATAGATAACATGAATCATACAAGTCCAGCTATCAACGAACTTAAGCTTTATAAATCCAAAAATTGCATAACTTAAGTCATGTTTTGAGGAAAACCCTCAAATTTTTTCTCTCAAAAATTTTCATTGACTTAGGGAGTTGATAGCCTCAAGTGCATAGATTTTTCTTCACACATTGTATTGGCCCCCTTTTAGTCACCACTCATCATTTATTTTTCTTTCAACAATCTCTTTTTTTTTTTTCTTTTGCTAGCCTAAAGAAAGTGAATATCTCTTCACTATCCGTATTGGCTCCCATAATTAAGCAAAAACAATTTCTTCTCTCATCAACGATAATCATTCTATTTTTTTCCTCCATAACAACAATCACAACCATTGTGCACAATTTTTCCACAATATTTTCTCATTCCTCAACATAGCTCAAAGTCAAGCAAAGTTAATTCCCATAATACAAGAGTTAGCCAAAAACTTTTCCTATATTCCTCACATTATCCATATTTAAACTAGATATGTCAAATAATATTCAAATACTAATGAATAAACAAGATTAATTCAAATTCTCAAGTCTTAACACATCCTATTCAATAAACCATTTTAATGTTAATAAAAATTCACTAAATGAATAAGACATCCAATATCTAAAGAAGAAAGATAATCACAACCTTGCTAAGGCATTGAAACCACAAAAATGTTTTCTGTGAAATTTTGAAATTTTTAGAAAAGATATGGAAAATACTTTCAAAACTAAACTCTCCCCCACATTTAAATTGGACATTATCCTCAATAGCCAAAAATATAACAAAGAAAGCAAAGCCAGGAAGACCAAAAATAATAAAGAGGAAGAATAGAGAAAAGAAAATACTCCATTGCACTTAAACTTCAACATAGTTAAATTCATCACAAGGAGGGAGAAGGAAAATTGTACCTAAAAGAAGATAAAAGAAACAAAAATAGAAGCATAAATCTAGAAAAAGAACAAGAAAATCAAAATAAAGGAAAGTCAATGAAATAATGCAACTAAAAAGGAATCCTAAGAAAGGTCATGAAAAAAAAAAAAGAAAGCTAAAGGAAAGAAATACATATGAGTGGGAAAATTCTTAATCCTCATCATCATCATCCTCAACATTGGCCCCCTGGCTACCATCGCCTCCTTGAGTGCCCGAAAATCTTTGCATCCATTAGGTCCATTGTTGTTCTTGAGCATCTTGCCTTCTACTGATTGCAGTCATAGATTCGCGCAGCTATAGCAATATCTTCGTTTGGGTTTCCATACCAACTCTCAAATGTTCTAATTGCCTACACACCTCAGCCTTAAAATCACCCCTAGGTTGGGTTTGGGAACTACTAGCACGAACTTAAGGTAGTGCTGCAGGATTGATGCATATTTTATTTGGGTTTAAAAATCATATAAAAATACGCACATTCTCAATCAAGTTTAAATTAAAACATTAACCCAAAATTACACATATAAGCAAGCGTACTCATCATTAACAAAGCATAGGGTTCAAACGAGTGTCGATGCTCAAGGAACAAGTAGACATTAATCACCCTTATTTCATTGTGTTAACCAACTCTATAAGTGAAAAAGAAATAAAAATAAAAATATATGCATGTCAAGGATGGAGAAGTATGTAACTTAAATCATTATTTTGGCAAACATGACCTTAAAGTATCTAACCATTATTATAACTAATCATTCTCTTGGCATCATGAAAAATTAATATAGACTCACTTCATTTCCAATCCATGAATCCCTATCTTCTTGATAACTTAGCATCACATTCCTGTCTTAGCCAGTCCTACTCAAAAGATGCATTAAACACAATCCTTTGATTAAATTTCCATTCCTGGTAAACTTAAAACATAAAATTAACCAATGAATCCATTCCTGATAGACATCAATTAATCTTTAATTATCAGTTCTTAGCAATTAACCCCTTTTCCAAGCAAGTTAAGAGATAACATATATGAAATCAATAAATTGAAATCACCATCAACCCTTTTTCCAAGCAAGTTAATGGAACGAAACAACCAATTAATCTCGTAAACAACCCAAGTAATTAAATACCAAGAAAACAATCAATTAATCAAAAGATTAAATAACTCTAACAATCATAAAAACCTAAAATAATGTCAAATTACAATAAAACAATCAATACACCATTATTCAAGAAAAAGAAAACAAAGTAAAAGAAAGTACTCATAAACAAGCCTCCTTCTTCTTCCTTTGAAGACCTTCTTGCACAACCCTCCTTGAATTAAAGAATTCCTCCATTATTTGAGTTATTTTCTATGATGATCAATGAATTCTCTCATTTTTCCTTATGTTTTCCATCTATTTATAGGCTTAGGAAGTGCCTAAATTCGTTGGTGTAATGTTCTTGACCGAGTAGAAGTAGGAAGATTCTAAAATTTTATAGATTACCAAAAACCGCATAGAAAAATCAAAACACCGCCTTAACTTCAGAGCGCAGCCGGCGCCGCCTTGGCTACTGAGCCAGCACCGGTTGTGTTATGTTTCTTCAATCGTTCGTCGATTTTTTCTTGATTTCAACACCATGTCATCCAGAGTGCAGCCGGCGCCGCCTTAGCTACTGGAGCTAACACCGGTTCAATTTTGTTCTGATTTCATTTCAACAATTTTTTGTCGCTTCAAAGTTCGTGTCATAAACATATGGTCGGTGCCGGCTCCTCTATTCTAGCTGGTGCCACCTCTATTCTGTTTTGAGACGTTTTTGCTTAGTTTTACCCCTAAAATCTGAAATAATGAATAAAATACCTTTCCAAGGGTAATATCTCAAATATGAAGGAATATGGCTAGTTATTAAACAAAATGTATCACAAAAGAGCCTCGGGTGAAAGTTCGACTTGTCCTAGGTACTGCACATCAAAAGGTCGTAACCAACGCCTTACCTCCATACTATTCTGAGAACTATAGCTAGTAAGTGTCTGCTCAGTATCCATATCACGCTCCGTTGTGGTTTCAATAAGTTTTCCCTCCAAGCTAATGATGAAGGCTTCAAGAATTTTCATGATCACGAGAGGGAAGGTAAAGGCTTTGGTAGAGAGGCAAGAATAGACCACATCCCGCATGGATTGAATGATTAAAGGAGTAAGTAGGATGGTAGAGTGGGCATCATCTTATGAAGAATATACAAGTCAATAACTAGGGACTCATTGAACTCACTAGCTTTTGAAACAACATTATAAGCAAAGATATAGACTAGGGCATGTAGGTTGGCTTCAAGATCAATGTTAGAGTAAAAACCTACGGGACCTCTCCTATACAGTCTCAAGGAAGCTCTAGGATCACTTACTTTTCACTCAGGATCAAATAATATCTTTTGATTGTTGTGATCTACAGCTAACCAAGGACCTTCATCATTTATATGGAGGATGGCAGTTTGTCTTTCTCTATCTACAAAGATAGGGGTACCCTTACTCTAGTCTTAATGGTCTCAAGATGGCTACTGCATTTTTGGACTATGTTAGCAAAAAACTCTTTGATCATCACAGGGCAATAGGGTCCTTTAAGCTGAATAATTTGTCCCTACCCCGACCGTCTAAACATGATGCCTAACTTGAGGGCACTGTCTAATGAGGATGCGAAAGTGAATTCGACTACAATCCTATTGTCAACCCTCTTAGTGTACCATTCTTGGCAGGATGGATCATTGAAATCAGTAGGGTATAAGATCAATAGGTCTTTGGAAGTAGGAGTAGAGGAAGAGGAAGCTCTAGCCTTTTTAGATGATTGACCCATCTCTCTAGGTATGGTGTAAGGATATGAAGATGGTTAAGCAGAAGGATGACTAAGTTACCACTCCAATATCACAACAACACTCAATATAATTAAATCACTACAACACAACTTCACACACAATCCCACACTCCACAACCTTTAATCAATCCAACACAACCACAATCCACAACAACAATTAACCCAACAATCTTTCAAAACATGCAAGAACAACAATAAAATACCCCAACGTAAACCATAATATAGTTCCTAATAACTTCACAACTAGATTGTAGCATGAAAAACATATCCATATTCCTAGATAAAAGTAATATCTAAGCATAGCACATGAATTCATCAACAAAACAATTGTCATAACCAAGAATATATTGTCTATGATCATACTATGGACATGTTGCTATAAAAATAACCTAAAGATTATACTCTCATGCTATTCCATTCATAATAATGCAAGGAAGATAAGCCAATTCAACCATCAATTCCTAGACATGCAATTTTAGGCAAAAAAATAGGCCCAAAAATAAGAAATTCCAATTGCAAGAATTTAAACATAGGAATGCAAGAAATTCCTTTGTGTTCTACAATGCTTGCACAAGCAAAAAAGCAATCTTTTTGATGAAATCCTTGCTTGGTAGGAGGGATTTGAAAGTGGTTTTTTGAAGAAAAATGTGAGAAATTTCAACTTTAGTTCTATAGATTCAACAAAAACAAGAGGATTTTGTGTTGGATTGATGTTTTTGAAGGAAAAAATGGAACCAGTGGTGTTTCGTGGTATAGAAACAGCGCCAAATTGAGAGAAAAAAAATAAGGGAAGTGAGTGGTTTTGAAAACAAAGTGGCCAATTCGGCCACTTTTATCGCCGTTCTCAACAGGAGCCGGCCCCGGCTCTATGTGGCCGGGCCGGCGCATACCCTGCTTAGGGCCAAAAAATATTTTTAAAAATAAATAGATATGAAAATTGGAAAATGAAAACAATGAATTTATGAAGAAAAATATCATAGAAAATCATAAATAAAAAATACATGGGGATTAAAAAAAAACACACAAGAATTAAATAGATGTCCTGAAGTAAAAATAATAAATCACTCAAAATCATTTCTTTCCCCGGTCGAGATCACTTGGATTGGTTTCAGTATTACCTGGAAGGGATCCCACTTGACGATCTCCAAGGAGTTTGGCCAGTTAACCAATTTGATTCTCAAGGTTGTGCATGGATGCCACCAAGTTTCTTTTGGTGGCATTTACTCCTTGAAATCGTGTCTCCGTACCACTTACTAATTGATTCTCAAACTCTTCCAATTATGGATTAGGTGGTGGTGCATTGTAAGGTAAACAGGGTTGAGTCCTTTAGTTCCCAAAATTAGAAAAAGTCTACTAAGGTTGGTTTTCATTGTTCTATGCAAAGTTAGGGTGATTTCTCTAACCAAGATTATAAGTAGTGCTATAAGGATTATTACCTTGTCAACCATTGCCCACAAATGTAGCGTGTTCTAATGATTCTTGTGATGATCCCATATTTTGTCACTCATGGTTTGGATGCCTTTCCCTCACAAAAGTCACAACTTACACTCATTATCTACCCCTAGGAAGAAGACATTACCAATTGATCTATCTTTTGCGTGAGTACTTCCTTCTTTACCTCTAAAGCTGCCATTTCATCCACTTTGTGTACTCCATGGACATAAGCTTTTGACCGTAAACTACCCCAAGCATAATTGTTTGAGGACAAATTTTTTATCAAATCAAATACCTCTTCTGGGATTTTAGAATTGATAAAGCCTCCTATAGATGCATCAACTAATTGCCTAATAGCAAAGTTCAAACCGCTATGCAATATTTGCATTTGCATACCCAACTCAAATCCACGATGAGAACACTTTCTTAGAATTTCCTTAAACCTCTCCCAACACTCATAAAGGTTTTTAGACTCTAATTGTTGGAAGGCAAAAGTATCAGTCCTTATTTTGGATGTTCTCGCTGGAGGAAAATATTTGGCCAAAAATTTTTTAGTTAAAACATTCTAAGTAGTAATGGATCCAATTTCTAACATCCTATTACTACGTAACCCAAAAGGGGCGGGGGATGTCACCCCATCCTTAGGAGAAGGGGTCTTTATAACTACGTAATGGAACACATAGAAGAAAATAAATCGAAAATAAACTTATTACAATCCCAAAGCCAATACTTATATAAGTCTCAAAACAAATAGAAGATAACTAAAATCTCCAACAAATAAATACATCAAAATAGATCTTCCAAGCTCATGGCAACATAAGTAAATCAACATTCGAAGTAGGATCGACCTGAAGGCATGATATAAAAATGTGTGAGAAACATTTCTCAGTAAGCTTTGTGTGTGCTCATGATAGTTTAAGAAAACATTTCATGTATGCAAGTCCAGAAATTTGTCTTTGAATACTGAGTGGAGTATTATCAGTATTTGTAAAGTAAAAGTGCTCAACTTATAAAGAAATAACCATCCAAATAAAATTGACTATGAAACTGTGCATCATAAATAGACATGGCACCACATATTGTGCGCGAGAACAAGAGAACGGTCAGAATACCACACTTTATGCATCATGACAAGAGAATGATCAACATGCCACACTTTGTGCATTTTAATAGAAAGTGAGTGCATGGCCCACTGTGTGAGATACTCCTCCATTTCTATACCCAAACTTACCGGTTGTTCACTCTGAAAATAAACAGTCCACCTGAACTGTACTGCTAGCTCGGACCGACCTGACCAACAAAAAGTATCATTTTGTCTAGGCAAAGTTGGCCTCTTAGAGATAGCCTCCTACTGAGAGACTTACCCAACTATTCAAAGACCAGTCCTAATAGTCTACCCCTATTGAGTACTCAACATTAAACGTCTCCCATTTGGAAAAAGTAGAATCATCCAAAGTATTTTCTGTGAAATCGAAATTATGGTTTACAAAACAACCTTAGGTAAAATTTTGTTTAAGGAAAATTTATTATTTTGCATGAAAAATTGCTTTTCTAGACTAAAAATTATTTTATTTTGGCAAAAGAATAAATTTTCCATAATTGCTTTCCAAAGTAAATTTTCCACGCCAATTTGTGCATTTGACATGCAGAAGCACTTTTGTTCACAAACATCTTTATGCAAGGACTTACTTTGAACTATTGACTCCACTTGGCAAAATAATCCTCCAAGCCTTTCTCAAGGCAACCTAACTCTGTCTGAGGTAAACACAAGGTATATGTCACCATTGGTGCACAACTAAGCATCAAATTGCATAGGTACAAATAACTCTCCCAACTTTACATAAACATAATCAACATCAACACTTAAATATAATGTTAATGGTTTGGGGGTTCTAATTTTAATTAATAAAATAATCTAGAGGTTAATAAAAATAATTTGATATTATAGTAACATAAATAGGTGATATAAGTATTACTTGAGTATAACCAAAAATGGTAATATTGTCAAAAGTATAAAATAATAATATTCATATAAGGATAATAAAAATAAATATATAAATTGTAATGATGATATTATTATGTGTGTGTGTGTGTGTGTGTGTGTGTATAAAGAAAAATACAATGTTTGATATAAAAATAATAATATTTATAATAATAATAATAATAATAATAATAGGATTAAATAAAATAATAATAGGACTAGTAGCGATAATAATGATAATAGTATAAATTCTATTAATATTTCCCTAAAGTAATGATGTTTAGTAATAATAATAGTAGTAATATTAATACTATCGATGCTACTCAAAAATAGCAATATCAATAATAATACTTTTAAAGTTAATAATAATATTATTATTAAAAATAATAAGGTTAGCAGTAATGATAATAAATAATTATAGTGATTTAAATGTCAAAAGTAGCAATAATATTGCTATTAGTATTAAAGGTAGTAATAATTTTGCTATTAATAAATAAAGTAGTAATCATACAAGTAGAGTGAGAATAATAATTTTCATAGCGAAAGTAGTATCATTAGCCATATAAATGGTTGCATGGAAATTGATGGCTAGATCAACAATATTAGAGCTTTAGCAATATCATAATACCAACAATCTCTCTATCCACCATATCATCTCATGCTAGTGCCATACAGACCCAATTCACAAATATACTAATAACATATCATAACCTCATGTTAAAATCAAAATCCAAATCTACTTTATACAATAGTCTTAATACACATCTCAATCTATGTACCATAAAATCATCCATCATCACGTGCTTTAATGAGTCCTCTAATGGTTGAAGTTGTCCAAAGATGGCCACCAATGATTCGCCAAGAAAGAGAGATTGAGATGATAAAAAAAAAAGAATAAAAATGAGATAGTTGCACTTATTTTACATTTTTGGTGTTCTTCTTGTCTTGAACAAAAAGGCTTGTTTGATCAAAAAGAAAGATCAACTTTGGTCATTTTGGTGTTATAAAGTTTACAAAAGGGAAGAATATTATGATCTCTAGTTGATTCAAAGGTTTTAGAGTAGTTTAGGATGTTTAGAAGTGACTAAATGGTTGAAGGTATGTGAAACCCCAGTCGAAACCAACCTTAGAGTAAGGGGGTTGGGATATATATCATATTTATTTCCATGTTTAAATATATTTTTATATGGTTTTATGTGCTTTGGATTTGTGTATTATAGTCTTGATGGCTTAATTATGTTTATTGAATAAGAAGGGTAAAATGGTAATTTTTGCTTGAGGTGAAAATAGGGAGATAGCTTGAGGATTAAATAGGAAAAATATTTTGGAGGGAAAATAAGAAGAAGAGTTTTTGTGGTTTAGTGGTTAGAGTTTTAGAATTAATTCTTGAGGTCTTGGGTTCAAATTCCATCATTGGAGCTTTAGCATGATTAAATTTTATTTTTGTTTGGGAAGGTTGAATTTTCGGCCTTGTGTGCTTTAGAGAAGAGTAGAGGTGATGTCCTAGGGGAGGCATGATAGGAGTATCCTAATTCTACTCTTGTGCCCTACAAAAATTCCCAAGGGAATTCATACCCTTCTTGATCCTTAGTTTTTCCTACTTCTCAATTCATTAGGTTAGTCAATTTGTTCTAGCCAATTTCATTCCTGAAAATTTCAGTAAAGTGCTGTGGCTTTGAAGGTTCAAAAATTTCTAAGAGTAAGATCTTATGAGCCGAAAATGGGTAGGAGTTGGGGAAGGTTCCGAAGAGATTAAACTCCATGGTTGAACTTTCAAAACCCCACTCTAGCCATGTTCATTTTCTTTATGAAGTAATTTGGAATGTTTTCCAACTTCTTGTTCATTCAAGGTGTCAAAATTTTCAGCCATCATTCCCTCCCAAATGCTGCCAGAAAATAGCCCTCTTGACTAGCTTGGAATCTGAAATTTTATGGCCAAATTCGGACTGCACAAATGCTGTCCAAACCAGAAAATTTTCTGGGCAAATTCGCAGCTTAGGTGAGCTTAAACCAAGCTGTTTTCTTTCAATTTTCTTCCAGCACCTTAGCCACATTTTTCCTCCATAAAGAAGGCTGGAAACCAGCATTGAAAGACCTTCGAAATCCCCTTCAAACCCTCTGCAAACTGACTGAAAAATGTCAGCAAAAGCTGCCCAGAAAATTCCAGAAACTTGCGAAATCTTGTACAAAAATTTTTCCAGCTTTGTTTCCTTTTTCAACCCTGACCAAAACTCCCTCATCTTTTTGTTCAAACTTCTCTTGAACAGCCATGAACTGAACTCCATTATCTTCTCCAACCTTCTCCTCGAAAAACCAGTCATGACTACCCCTAAAATATCTCCAACAATTACTCCAATCAAGCCTTGATTGAAGACCAAAATTCCAGCAATCCTAATTTAGTAAACTTCTATAAAACATCCATTAAACAACCAGACCTTCCTTCACCATTGTACTCCCTCTTTTCAGCCACCATTAAGCTGCTTCAAATAGCTTTCATTCCAGTAGAATCCCTAGCCAACAATCGGCCATTGCAGCTTCCAAAAAGCTCTCTATTGATCAAAGATCTTCTTGCCATATTTTGTTTCCAAATTTGATTCACTAAATTATTCTTTTAGGATTTCAAACAACCAGCCTTTCCTTTTCCTATCAAACCAGAAAATTCAATTGCCAAAACCCCTCAAACAATTCGGCCACTTCCTTCCCACAGAATTTTGGTAGCTTCAATCAATCCTTTCCATTCACTTCAACCTTCAACAACACATACAACACCAAGAACACCTACTAGCATCCATATGCCTAAAACCCCTCCAAACCACTTCAATCTTCTTCAAAAAAAATTCCAGATTTCACCTACTCGCTTCCATGAATCCATTCATACCACTTTTAACATCAAACTCCAAAATCCAACTATCTCCATTAGATCAAAACCAGTATTTTTGGTGAAGGCTCAAGAACACCTTCAAGGTAAGCTTGTTCAATCAACTTCATCTTCACTAATCCTCAATCTCTAATGAACATATATGTGTATAATCATACTAATGGACTCTCTTCTTCTCTTTTCCCTCTCTCTCTCTCTCTCTCTCTCTCTTCCTTGACCGAATGGTGACTTCTACCATGGCCATGTTTTCTTCATCTCTCTTGGACGAATCTAGTCTAGTCTCCTAGGAGTTGAGATCCATTCGAAACTCCTCCATGGTACTCATCAATCAAGTGAGCCCCTTCAACTGTCTTTTTAAATTCTAGATTCATGTCTCTAAGGTGATATTGAAAGGAGATGGATTATGTTTGAGGTTTGAGCATGTATTGTTGTGATGAGTTGAGATTGAAGCATGAATAAATGTGTGTATATGATGGAGATGGAATTGATGCACGAGTTGATTGTCTTGGTTGATTGTATGATGTTTTTAGTGTTTAGTGCATGTCTTCATGTCGTGAGTGCTATTTGTGTTCAAGCATGTTAGAGATTATTTCACCTTTGGTGAATAGGATTTATATTCACGTATGGTTGTTAAAGCCATGAATATGTTTATGTTAGTAGAGGTTGGATCATGTCTTGGTAAATTTAGATCTATGTCTTTATTCATGATTTGGATGATTTGATAAATTGGAGTGGAGTGTATGTTCATGATTGTGATTAGCAAGTGGAAATATGATCATGATCTAGTTGTCCCTAAACTAATTTTATTTCATCAATAAAATGATTAATATTATAATTTTTGCTAGTAGATCTCGAAAACCCTAGAAAATGTGGATTTGGTCTTTTGCATAAAATAGTGATATTTTAGTCAAATAAATGATAGCTTTTATTATAGAAATAAAATATATAGATATTATATATAATAATAATATCAAATAAAGCCTTTTATATAAATAATCATAATAAGTAAAATATTAATTTTGTGAGTCTTATATTCATAAATACCATTAAAATTTATTATCTTTAAATTATTATCTTTTAATCAAGACCTATTAAAATTTACTTGCAATTAATTTTAGTTATCAATTATTTTCTAATAATTAATTATTAATAAATCATTATTTTACATAATACCACCTAGGACTCTTCATCAAATAAACTCTAATTTATTTTTAGCAAGATTTAAACCTTCAACTTAATAGTACCTATTTCCCAAAACCCTAATCACTTTAATATCAAACTAGACTTAGCTTATAAACCCTTTTTATTTATTATCGAGCCTTAAAGCTTGGGACACTAGGATCATGGTTGTAGTAAGTTGAGCTAGATTTATTTGTGAAAGTGAATTTTGGCTTGAGTTTGATTATGGTTTATATTTACCCCAGGCGGGGTTGGGTCAACTGTTGAAGACCTTTATTATATCTCAAGCTAAGGATCAGGTAAGCTCTTGCATTAAACCTAATTGATGCAAAATAGTTCTATGGCAAGCCAATGGTGGAGTGCGTGGTCACTCATTTCTGTAAAGGCAATTGGGGATTATTTCCTTTCTTATTTCAAGTAAACAACTTATTTAAAAATCCATAAACAGTTTTACCCAAACTCAAAACTCTTTCTAAAACTAACTTTTTCTCGAACTTCAGAAATCCTTAATTGCTATTCTAAAGTGGAGCTATGTTTATTTCATTTTTCCCCAAGTGGGATACGTTGAGTACTCAATAAGGGTAGACTACTAGGACTAGTCTTTGAAGGGTTAGGGTAAGTCTCTTAGTGGATGGCCACCTCTGAGGGGTGAGTCCTTCCCGGATAAGATGTCAGTCCAGTAAGTCATGCCAGTCCGAGCTAGCAGTTTCAGTCAAGTGGACTGTATGTTGCTGGAATGGACAACCGATTTTGTTTGGGTATAGAGAAGGAGGAGTATCTTTCCCAGTAGGCTGATCACCTACTTTTTGTCAGTCTGCACAAAATGTGGCATTCTGATTGGTTATGGGGCCTAACGTGTGGTAATCCATGATCAACCTTTTTGAGTAGTTGATTTTATTGAACATATAGGGTTGGAAAAGCCAAAACATCACTCTTGATTTTGACTATTGTTTATTGCTTGCCAGTATTTCTCTTACAAAGATTTTACACTTTGTATTCACGAATTGTTTTCACTGAAGACTTAAAGCACACACGGACTTACTAATATTTTTATCTCATCACCCTTTTTACCATGATTTTAGGTCAATTCTGTTGTGGGGATAAGTAGCTAGTTGTAGCCTGCCTTGGAAGATTTTTCTGATATTTATTTTATGTAATGCTTTGGGAGTTGAGAGTGGATAATTTTATTTATGGATTTATTTTGAATTCTTGGTTTGTAATAAATTTTAAGTTTAAAGTATTATTTTTATTCTATTATTTTGATTGTGTGACCTAGTTATAAAGACCCATTGTCCTTTGGATGGTGCGAAATCCCCGGCTCTGTCGGGCCTAGATAGTGGGGTGTTACAAGGTAGGTAGTGTGTGTTCTTGGTGTTCTTGAGAGAATAGGAGAGAAAGCTAGATGAAGTGGGAGAATATTCCTGGATGGTGTGGCCGAAATTCCTTATGGAAATGAGTGCAGAATTTCTAGTTTGGTTTGATAGGATTGGTTGCTAGATAGGTGAGTATTTGAAGGAGCAAAATGTGGGTTTTAATTTTCAAATTCAAAGTTTTTTTAATAGAGAAAAACTAGGAGAGTTTTGAGGTTCTTTAATGGACTTTTGTTGGCTAAGGTTGGTGAACAAGAAAGGATGTTCAGCTAGGTCCCTTGTATGGCCAAAAATATGGTGAAGAAATAAAGGAGAACTGAAGAACAAAATGAAGAGAAATGCTAGCTAGTTGAAGGTTGGAAAAGCTAGAAAAAAAATTCTGGTTAGCTAGCCAGAAAAAGTGATAAGATCTAGGTGGTTTGTTAGCAAGAATTTGAATTATTTTAAATGGATTTCCAGCTGTAAAATAGGAGTGTTTCAAGGTCTATTAATGGTGGTTTTCTGCCGTCATCTTGAAGGAAAAGAAGAGGACGTTAGATGAACCTACGCATGGGTTGAATGCTCAACTCCTATGGCTAAATTACTTTGTAGTTTGCTGGAAAATTTTCTGGTTTGTTGAAGCTATGATAGCTCTGAATTTCCTAGGGATTTTTCAACATCCTACACACATGAAATAGCTATTGATAGCAAGGAAAGAAAAGGTAATTTGCTGCAAAATTTCAAAAGTTTAACCAAGAGGAAGAGCTGGGAAAATTTCGGCTTTGCACCAAAATAAGAATAGGCAAAATGAAGTTCTTTAGAGAAAAACTCATGGTGATTTAATTTGGAAAACAAATACACTAGTATCACTCCTATATTTCAGCCAACTAATTCTCCAAGAGTTGGGATTTTTCTTTAAAAATTCATGACCAAGATAACATAAAATATTATATAAGAAAATTTAAAAGAATTCAAGAAATATGAATATTTCAAATTCAAACATGCTAGGACATTGTTTGCTAAAATAGTGGCGATTAAAACTCTCTAGATTTTCTTTTAGGACAAGATCACATGGTTATAATATTAACAATGTGTCTTCCCAAGACATCATTCCTAATTTCATGGAATGTAAGAAATAAAATTCAAACATTAGTTAGGATAAAAAAAAAATACATAGTTAATAAGATTTGAACTTAAGACCTTAGGAATTAACCACAAAGCTCTAACCACTTAACCACAATAATTCTTATTCTTATTTTGCCAAGCTAATTCTCTTCTCTTCTAAAAGCCAAGTCTCTTCTTCTCTCATCCCTAAGCAAAATTTTCTAATTGCCCCCAACACACATCTAGCATAAATAATTCACAAAAAACACAAATAGCAATTTTAAAAATGCACAATTCTCCCCATAAAGAATATATTCATGCAGTATGCCATGGAATGCAACCCTTCCCTCTATTTCTAAGGTAGTCTTAGGTGGGGTTTTACATCCTCCCCTCCTCAGAAGAATTTTGTCCCGAAATTCAGCGTGCACTTTTCTCTCAAGTCAGGATGTTCTACTTCATCCATTCTTCTGCTTCCCATGTGGCATTTTATGTGCCAGCATACTAAACTTTAAATCGAAACTTATAGATGTTTGGAACTTTGTCCAAAATCGCAACGTAGGTCTTGAGCCTCGGTCAGAGACGACACTTGAGGGGACTCCATGGAACTTACTATTTCTCGTACATATATCTGAGCTAACTTTCCATAAAGTTCCTTACACTTATAGGGATAAAGTGCACTGTCGTCGTCAGTCGATTAACCACTACCCAAATGGCATCTTTTTGGGTCTTTAACATAGGCACGCCGGTGATGAAGTCCATCGTTATCTCCTCCCATTTCTATTTTAGTATTGGCAATGGTTATAATAATCCAGTTGACTTCTTGTATATCGTGATGCTCCCATAACACTTTCACTTTTAGTATCTGCTTATTCCGTAGAGTCTTGGTTCTTCGATTTAGAATCTTAATCGGTTTCCGCTTGTAACTCAAATCAAGTTATAATAGCGAAAGCTCGTCGTTAAAATATGTTTTGGATCAGGATCGTACATCTTTAGTTAAGATATATGAAACACGTCTCATAATCTCAACAAAATGACGGGTAAGTCCAATTTATAGGTGTCAGATCCAACATTCTCCTCCTCACATTCACATAGCTCTTCTACCGACTCTGAGTCACCTTCAATCTTTCTCTTGTCACTTTTACCTTGTTTGCCTTTTCTTGAACATGAACTTCACCGGATTTGATAATCTGCCTATCTTCTATTTTTCCCTACTCTAATGGTACTTCACATGCCTGACTTTGCAACGCTTCATATAAGGCCAAACCAATAGAAGATCAGTAATTACTGTTCTAGGCTTACTTGCATGCGGCACGCATTCAGTCCATTTATCAACAAAGTCCAGTATAGAAACCCTAAACAAATGCTTTAGCATCTGAATAAGTCTCTCCGACTGGTTATCAATTTTGAGGATATGTTGCAGTATAGAACTTCCAAGTTGATCCCATTATCCCTAGGAACTTATTCTAAAATCTTGCAGTGAACCTAGGATCATACTTAGATACAATACTTGATGACATCCCATCCACCCTCTACCTTGGCTAGGGCGACATTAAAACTACCTCTGATTACCTCTCATTCCAAAAATAGAACAATGCTCAACTAAATTTTACTTACCAAACTTAACGGAAATTTATGCTATCTCTAATTTCTAACACCAATTTTAACTGTTCCATGTCCATAATGGCATTCAAAATACATCAAATATTAACTAAAAAATCACCATAAAATTATCAAAGTAAGATTGAAATCCCATGCATCTACTCCATAAGCAATAGAGCCTTTGTTAATCAGCATGACATCACCACCTATCCTTAGTACCTATTCTCAATGTTAGTCGCAATCTCGAGTATATCTCCTTTTCAAATTCATACCTAATGATATCCCTATCTCAAGTCTAACTTAGGAGTAACCATATATATTCCTAATGACCAAACTATCCCATATTATTTGGTCTATACATAGCTTTCAAAATTAATCATTTTCTTATACCATTATTGCTAGGTCCCGTAGGCTACAACACCAGGCTAAATATCCTTAGTATTCCCTCAACAATAGTTTATGAACCTTCGCTCCAAGCATTATGCTCTATACTTCCTTCACCTTACCTCTTCTAAAATTTAATCATACCCATCTGATCCACAAAGATGCATTATTCTATCTCTATAACTAACGTAACTCCTTACTTCGACCATCATTCCATGCCTAATATGCTACCATAATCCTCAAAAGAAAAACGAGTTAAATTCTCAATAAATTTTACTTCCCCAGCTAAAATGTCATCTCTCGAATCAAACCTATAGATCCCTACTTCCTTACATGATGGGGAATGCTTAAACAATTAATAAGAAAATCTATAACTATACACAGTCGACGGATTCGACTCTTATAGTCTAGCTCATCACTACTCAAATGAATAGTACACTACACAATATATATATATATATATATAGGCTATGCAGAACAAAGATCAAAGAGCATATTTTTTCAGGTGAAATAAAGAATTAACCTGACAGCATGACTGCATCCGATCTCACGTCCTTTCTACTCAACCAACTTGGTCATCACCTATGGTTTTAACTTATTTCCCTCAATAACTACATTTTCTCAGCTGGCTGAATTCAATGGTAGGGTCTTAATCAGGCTTGTCCAACTGCCACCTTAGAAGATCCCTCAAGTTCTGTCTCTTTATCTTCTTCGTGCTCTTTTCTCATATTTTGTTGCGAGTGCTCTGTTAGCTTATCTTTATGTGTTGAAGGTTTTCTGACATGACCAATTCTGCCTCTTGCTGTAGTTTTACATCTAGGTGCCATCTTCAATCATCATCACCATAATTTATCAGTCGACAAATACATACATATGAATGTAAACATATAATGCAAAGATAACATATATAACTTTTGCTCACGTATTGAACATATGAAAGTTTTTTTTTTTTTTTTAAGAAGTAAAATACTCAAAAATTTTATTCAAAATAAATCATACTTTAATACAAAGAAATTAGATATCATAGATGATACCTCTATAGGAATCAGATACTCATAGACAAGAAAGTAAATAAGGCCATAAACTCAATAAATAGATTCCCTAATCAACAAATGGCAACACAAATCTATTAAGTCTTCTCGCTGCTCTACTCGTCACTCGAGTAATCGGAAATAAGAACTTTGAACCTTCCTTCTCTTCTCTTCCTACAGTCTATTCCCAATCCGAACCTAAGTGTACAACTATTAGTTCCATACCTCCTAGGACTTTCCTTCACCTTCCATTTTCCCTTATCCTTCTCCCCTAAGACTGACTCCCTAAGTGCTCTCATACCCAAGGCGAGTCTATCATTCTGACTGGGTCCCTCATCACCGGACTCTTCAAAGTCAAAGCCAAAAAGAGTAATGTTAAACTCTCCTATTGGTGGAGTTCGAGAAGGCACAACTGCCTTCTCATCCTCATCAGACTCTTCCATCCCCCCTTCTATTTCACTATCAGAATCATCCATCTCTTTTCCTCTCTCATCGTCAACATCCTTCAATTCCTCGCTTCCCTTAGTATCATCATCACCCAACTTCTCTTCTTCCTTACCACCTAAGTTAAGATCAGGAACTTCATTCTCAGCCTCACTATCTGAGACAAAATCAACCATTGGTATGGGAGGGTCTACTTCCTGCACATCCTCAACTCTTCCTTCCTGCTCGAGTAACTTCAGTTCAGCAACCTCAACTTCCATCTTCTCTTCTTTACCATCATTTGGCACAATAGGGTTGGAAAACTCAATCTCCATCTCACTATCACTACACTCTAACTCAAACCAATCTAAACCAAGTTCGGATTTTCTGCCCAAAGAGGATAGGTCGACTACAGGAACTAGAGCAGGTGTTCTACCACACCTAAAAGGTAAATCTCGGGTAACGGACGTGAATCTTCGAACCATCCAACAAATAGAACACACATATTAGTATTAGAGAATATAAAACTTAATGTAATAAATTTAAATATTATCAAAAGCCACCTAAACCTAGGCTCTGATATTACTTGTAACATTCCGCTACCTATGTACCCCAAAAGGTCCGGGGATGTTGCCCCATTTTTAGGAAAATGGGTCTTTATAACTAGGTAATAGAACATATATAAGAAAATAAACAAAAATAAACTTATTCCAATCGCAAAGCCAATACTTATACAAGTCTCAAAACAAACAAAAGATAACTAAAATCTCTAACAAATAAATACATCAAAATAGATCTTCCAAGCTCATGGCAACATAAGTAAATCAACCTTCGAAGAAGGATCGACCTGAAGACATGATATAAAAATGTGTGAGAAACATTTCTCAGTAAGTCATGTGTCTACTCATGGCAGTTTAAGAAAATATTTCATTTATGCAAGTTTTGAACAATTCACAACAAAAAGTCTGCATGTCCAGAAATTTGTCTTTGAACACTAAGTGGTGTATTATAAGCATTTGTAAAGTAAAAGTGTTCAACTTGTAAAGAAATAACTACTCAAAAAAAGTTGACTATGAAATTGTGCATCATGAATAGACATGGCACCACACATTGTGCATCATGACAAGAGAATGATTAGGATGCCACATTTTATACATTCTGATACAAGGTGGGTGTACAGCCCACCAGGTGAGATACTCCTCCAACTCTACACCTAAACCTATCAATTGTCCATTCTGAAAATAAATAGTCCACCTAAACTGTACTACTAGCTCAGACCAGCCTAACCAATAAGAACTATTATTTTGTCTAGGCTGAGCTCGCCTCTCAGAGGTGGCCTCCTACTGAGAGACTTACCTAATCATTTAAAGACTAGTTTTAGTAGTATACCTCTATCCAATGCCCCTCATCAGGGACTCCCAAAATCCTAGCTAGTCTAGTCCTTTCAAACTCAATAGAAACCCCTTTTACCATGGTAGAGATGAACTGGAGATTATTTTTCTTTTTGTCTTCATGTTATCATAAAACTCTCTCCTGCGTATAGGAAAGTAAGCACCCTCCATTCTAATAATTAGCTCTCGCCCTAACCATTTAAACATAGTAGAAAGCTCTAAAGAATTCTCTAGGGAAGGCTTATATCACTTTTCTACTATGATTTGTTGTGTTGGTGATTTTGATACCAAATGTGACAAGTGGGGTCATAAAATTGGGTAGGTTGAGTACGGAGAGGTTCGAAAGAAGATGATGAAGAAGATGCATCTCGAGCTCTCTTAGCCTCCAGTGCTAACCCCCTAGGTCTTCTAGACATGATGGATTGATGAAGAAAAGTAATAGAACAGCAAAATAGGACTTTTTCAAACTCACTCTTCACAACACAATTAATGCTCAACTCTCAACCTTCTCGCTATTACAACACCATTCAACACCACTATGTAATACCTTGTATTTAACCTTCAATTGGCTACTACTTATAATAGGATATGAATTGTATCAATGGCCAGAACAAAAGATGATCAGTATAATAAAATAAATACTTTTGTATAGTAATATTTTGTCGGGACCTAGAAGTAATTATTGAATTTGTTCTACCCATATCCTAAATTATCATAAGGCTACTACTATTAAAAAAAAAAAAGAATTTGAGGGCATGCTGAGAATGGAAATTGATAGTGCGATAAAGCGCACGTTTTGGTAAGAATTAAGTTATTCGGATTATCGGGGCCATTTTCATCACTTTGATCGTGCCCACGATTTTGACAGTGAATTTGACCAAATTGAGAATGAATTGAAGAATTTAAGTATTACCAATCAATTTAGTGGAATTTTTTGAGTTGAATGGTAAAATAAAATATTTTCCCATTTGGAACCCAATTTTTTATTTTGGAGAACAAGTAAAATCGCAGTTAAAAGAAATGGTACGTGTGGTGTTTTGTGATTGGTAGCCATGAACATGTGTTAGCATATAAGAGGTTTCTTGAAGAATTCATGCAAGACATATGGAATTAAGGAATTTCAAAATAAATAAAAGAATGATGTGTTTAATTATGATTGGAACGCATCATTTGTGGAGCCATTTATATATGTCTTGCACAATTTAAGTAGCCAATATTTTTCCATGTAAAGGCGGTGGAATTGCTGGAAAAATATCCAGAAATTCGACAGCCATAAGAGTGAACAGAAGAGGAAAATTTAAGGAAGAAAATTAAGGAAAATGGAAACCACCTATATGAAAACCACCATACAATTAATTGAATTAGAAAATTAATTAGCCAAAATTATGGTGGAGTGCGGTGGTGGGAAGGCTGTTATACAGCCAGAACTTTGGCAATCACAAGAAAGAAAAATAAGAGAAAAAGAAATCAAGAGAAATTAGCAAGAGAGAGAGAGAGAAAAGGTGAATAGTATATGTTCTTGGTGAAGTGTGTGTGCTCTTGAGGGTTTCTTAGAGCAAATCAAACTAAAGAGATTTATACACAAGGTAAAATGTTACCTTGCTAGAATTAAAGTGATTATTTGGTGCATGGTGATTATTTTGATGTTAATTTTAACACGAAAATATGATTTTTATGTCTTGATTTTGGATCAAAAGTTAGGGTATATAAACTTTGTGTGTGAGTATGTGTGCCGGCTACCTAGGGAATTTATGGATAATGTTTTGTGGGATGAGGAAATAATTTTTCATGGTAGTTCGAAGCATTGATCTTGGTTGATGAGATGATGATCAAAGTGGAATGAAAATGGGAGTTAATTGGTTAAAAGGATGATTATGCTAACTTTTGATTGAAGGAAGTGAATTTGTGTTGAATAAACATGACTTTTATAAGTTGTTGGAATCTAAAAATTGAAGATCAAAGATGATTTGAAGGAAAAATTTAATGAATTTAGTGTTCTCAAGGTGTTTAAGATTAATGGAAATTAAAGGAAAACATGAATGGTTGAGTTAGGAGAAAACTACAGGGATAGTTTTGCCTCTGTATTAAGCCACAAAAAGCTGAACTCAAAAATTGGCTTAGACAAAATTAAATTTAAGAGTCTTACAATCGTTTTGATATATCATAGTATCTAATCGGAGTTGTGGATTGAAAATTATGCACGAAACAAAATTGTGTGTCAAGAAGAGAATTACATAATTTTTGTTGGGAAATGGATGAACTTAAGAGAGATTAATTGTGTGATTTTGGGATGAAATAAATGACAAACATGAAGACAATTCCTTGTTCATGCAGAGACGAAGGATATGGAAAATGAAAAACAGAAGAATTGAACAAATGACAGAAAAAAAAAATGACTTCAACGATTGTTAATCGTCGGCCCCGTCGGCTAATTGTAGGGTACGTTGGCGAACTGTCGGCTACTTTTCGGCCAAATACAACTAAACATAAAAATGATGTTTGTTGTAGGTATACCGATAAACGGCCAATGATGTTAGAAACGAAGAAAATGATAGTCGAACGACATGTGAATGATAAAAGCTTATTTAGGACATGAGGTGAGTCTCTTTGACTTCTAAAATATTTTGAAAGCTAGTATACTTTATTTTTCCATGAAATTCTATGTTTTACACCATTTTAGAAATCTCTGAATATATTTAACAGTTTTTCTGTGCAATATTTATTTTTATACCATCTTGGGCTCGAATGAACATCATAATTGGCTTGGAAACCTTAACGAATGATTAAAGCACGAATTTTGTAAATTTAGTCCTTTTTGGATTAAATATTTGGGATTTTCATAAAATGACAATTTTTTAATCGGGTATTCACGAATTGACTAAAATGCCTTTATTGGAACATTTTATGGAAACATGTTCGAAACTTTGAATTTAATCCTAGTTTAGGATTAGAATTCTGGATTTCTTGAAATAAGTTCCTTTGGAAATCGGGTATTTGAAAAATAATCCAAATGTCTTTATTGGAATATTTTATGAAAACTTTTAGAATCAGGTATTTGATAAATGACCAAAATATCCTAATTGGAACTTTTGTGAACAATTTTCAAATTGGTAAGGGTAAAATGACCCATATACTCTCGAGAAGCCTTTTTAGGTTCGGGTATTGGTAAAATAACCCGAATACCCTTAAAGATGACTTTTGAGATCAAGTATGGGCAAAATGGCCTAAATACTCTTAAAAACTTGTTTTAATGTGCGAAAAGAACTTTTCACTCTGTTTCACCACGATTTTGGAAAATGATCTCTCGGTATGAGATTGATTTTTAGAAAACAATATTTTGATCCCGGAAACTACTTTATTAGCCTGGTGTGCCTATGGAATGAACTGATTGGCCCTACAAAGCCTATAGAAATAATTATTTGACTTGCGAGTCAATGGGATCAAATTCTGAAAAATGATATTTAGCCCGAAAAATGTTTGATTTGGAAATCCTGCGAGAACAAATAACCCCCTAGCCCAGCAGTCCGATAGGATTGGTATTGCTACCGTTAAGTACTCAACAAGGATATTAATCTTTGTACTAGCCTATGTTAGAGTTTGACGGCCCTAGTAACCTGGCCTAGTTTTAAAGATTGTCTTACTCCCAATGAGGTGACAGGACATTGAGAAGAGTTGTCCTGGCTAGCTGCTTAGCACTTGGCATTTGTCGTGCTTGCGAGCACACCTTACTTTTGAGTTGTTCACTGAATGTCGAGCGGGGACACTCGATAGCGTTTTACTCCATGCCGCCTCGATAGTGAATGATGTCAGGATTAGGACCCCTTATATTACGGTGGCAAGTAAAATATTTAGTGTGTTGCGGTATATTTATTATCCTCGGTAGCATGCTCCGGTGTACTTACCCTCCGGTGACATACAGTTGAGTGTTGTAGGTTGTAGTCTTAGTACAATAAGACATGGCGCCGAAGGCGAAGCCTTATGAGCTTTGCATACTGGCCGACATTCTATTAGAGAAGTGCTTGTAATTTAGAAATTAGGGTAATGATTTGACATCGAAACACAATTTTTTTTTTTAAAAAATAATTGTGTTCTGAATAAACACTTAGAGAGTTTTTTAATTAACTTCAATGGAAAAAGAAAAAAGAAACTTCCTGTAGTGCCCTTTTTGGGGACAAAAAAGTAACATTGCTTTAATTTATCTATTTTTGTAAAGCACTGGCACACATGGGACTCATTGGGTGATTTTTCACTGACACATATCTTTTATCTTACTATTTTGTAGGATCTAGAGTTTATTGGGATGTGTGCCCTCTTAGACTAGGTTTCTGATGTAAAAAATTGAATATTTTAATAAAAGAATTTATTTTTAGAAATTGTTTATGAATTTACAATTTTATTTGTGCACAATTATGTTTGGAAAAGATCCGTTGTATTTAGGTAAGTGGTCCATGTGAATGGAGGTCTTTCACAGTAAGGTATGGATCACGGGTTACTTAACACATAAACTTTTGTTCTTAACCGATTGATGAGAATGGAAATCTCATCATGTCTATGTGTATTTCGAACACATAGAACAGGACCTGTAGTAGTGATTTCTAAAAGTACTATATGGTAGAAACCTAGACTACTACCGCTACAACGTGGATTAGTACTCTACGACTTAAGTATAAGTTGGTGGTCTAACGAAGCTAGAAGCATATGCTTTGATATGCTATAGTTGAGGTTCAATCGTAAGGCTAATATACTTGTATATTAGGTATATGTGACTAGTTAGTTAAGACAAACTTGTACAAGATAGTTTCTATACTATATCACCCCTTGTGATTGTCTAAATGATCTAAATATCCAGGGCCCTGGGAAATATGACTTAGATGTTTGCTTTAGGATAGCTTTCTTGGAAAGCGAAAACAATCCAGGAAGTCATGGATCATTGGACTAGAGGCCTAAGGATGGTAAATGTCATTTAGACAGGTGTTAGTACACTTCTTCCTCTCGAATGTACGATGATGTATAGAGGAGAATTTTAGTCATTACACCTATAGGTCAGAGACTTTGCTAACGCAGCACTGTCCTTAGGGTTAATATTTCCTTATAGTGATATCAAGAAATATTTAAAATACAAAATATAGCTATTTATATGGCAAGGGTATTTTGGTCATTTTAGTAGCCAAGGCGGTGTGTCTTTTGGTCCCCAATATAAACCGTGAGTCCTAATTGAATACGGGCTAAGGAATTGATCTTAAATTAAATGAAATTTATTTTATTTAAGTAGCATGATTTAATTATTATGCTAGAATAAAATAAAGGGGCATGGAGAGAGAGAATTAATTAAATTAGTTTAGTGGGTTAATTAATTTAATCAGTGCTTTGGCCCAGTTTGAATAATTAAAGATTAACCTGGGACTAAACTAATATAGACTAATTAATTGGACTAGTTTATTTGGGTTGGAAAATTAATTATTAATTGGGCCATTAGATTGGTTCTAATTAGAATAATTAATTAAGCCCAAAAGGTTAAACTAAAAGTCCAATGGCCCAGTTCGGTTTAACCTAGGATTTTATTTAAGTTAAACAGGGGGATTGGAAACAACGTCGCTGTTACAGAACACACACTCTCAGAGATGGCTTTTTCTCTATGAAAGGCAAGTCATCTCTCTCTCTCTCTCTCTCTCTCTCTCTCTCTCTCTCTCTCTCTATCTCTCTCTCTCTCTCTCTCTCTCTCTCTCTCTCTCTCTCTCCAGAAAAATTCCCTAACCTGTTAGTTGTTCACCAAACGGTAGTTAGGCAGGCCATATACTGGAAGACCAAGAGTTCGCCGTTCACATACATGCAAAGGCGGAGTAGGAGGCTTGCAGAAATCGCACCAGATACTTCTACCAACACACCTACCCCGATTGCCTACGTTCCGGTCCAGCCACCATTGAGAACCAGAAGGAGAGGTAAAAATTTTAAAACCTTGGGATTTGGACAGGGCACAACCGACGCTGGCTAGGGTAGCCGGAGCCAATGTTGGCCCTGTCCTGGAATCCCCTGTTGTGTTTTTTTAATTTTTTTATATTCGCTTCCGCTGCGTGCCCTGTGTTTTTCCGCTTTCCGTGCCTTCAAAGTTGAGCAACCTACAGATAGGGAGGCGATACCACAGTGACAGCAGTCTAGGTCTAGACACTTTCTCTTCTGATTATGTACTTATTACTGATATAGTATAAAGTTTGTATGTACGAAACTCGTTAATATATATGTATATAACCATATCAGTATGAGTTAGTTATACCTATATGGGCCTTGGTTACTACTTTTTGTTCTTCGTTATAAAGTCCCCTTATCTGGGTAATTGGACGGGGTAACACACAGATTTAGTATGCTTCTGTAATTACTTTTAGTAGGGGTGTTACAATTGGTATCAGAGCATAGTTTTCATAGAACTATGGTATCATCATAAGAATTGATAGTACCTTTTTATCTTATAGGTATGATAGATAAGAATGATAAAGACAAGCGCCCAATAGATGATCACAGCGATGATGGAAAGAAGGAGACGAGTGAGAGCTTGGGCATGAAGAAACCCTGGAAAATTAAGACGGTCTACTGAAAGGGTGTGCTGGGATATTTCACTTTGACAGGACCCGGCCTTTGCCACCATCATGCACCCTATCTCGCCGGGAGTGCATTTGACCCGACAGTGCCTGTTGTTCCGCCATTTGCATGAGACCTCATTTTGGAGAGGGCGCCAATTCTAAAGAGGACACCGTCACCACTTAGCCTAGCAGGGGATGTAGCTGGTGTTACTGACAATGCTAATGGCAATATTGAGCCATACCATTAGGATGATGTTGATGAGGACAGTATCCCCGACGATGCAGTGTTGCCCGGGGATGATGAAGAGGTTTTTGGCAGTGATGTTTCGGGAGTATTAGAGGAGGAGATGCCAAGGTTGGAGGTTGCTAAGGTAGGAATTGATTTGGAGGAACCCGAGGTAGAGATCCCTGTGGTCTCGGATCTCGAGAAAGAGCTAGAGATAGATCCGGAAATAGAGGCTTTGTTGCTGGAACTTGAGGCAGAAGGTATTATGGCTTTGAGTATTTAGGTTGACCCTGATATAGATGGAAGTGAGGGACTTAACTTGTCCGAGTCCTATACAGTTTCTGCCGACTCAAGACCTCCTGTTTCAGGTAGCAAGGATAACGAGTAGGATGATGAGGTGTAGATATATGTAGCAGGACATGTACAATTCGGCCAGTGTATGTTAGATATGACTGTGTGCTTGGCACACAAATTTTGTACTGACTTCGAGTTTTGACAAGAATGAATATATGTTATGTTTCTTGCAATGTCCACTTTTGTGCTTGCTTTTGAGCTATGTTACATTGTTTTATCAGTAAAACCTTATGAATTATACAGACGCCTCCCAAACAAAACCCTGGATGACTGTCACAAACTACTCGAAACCACCCTGAACCAATGGTGGAGGAACCGCATGTGGAAGGCTCCCACCTTGCAGCTTTGGACCATTCTATGTTTCAAACCTTCCAAAAAATAGCTGACGCTATTCAACAATTGACTGAGACTGCCACCAGAAGAAATGAGAATGCTAGAATGAATAAGAATATGAGTAGGGGAAGTCAAATGAGTGAATTCAAATCAGGTCAAGCTCTTGATCACTTTTTAAAATTTCACCCACTGCAATTTCAAATGTGACCTAATTCTGAACAAGAGGCTGAAAACTGGATTGAACAAATAGAGAAGATTTTTGCAGCTTTGAATTACTCAGAGCAGAGAAAAGTACAACCTACCACATTTCAGCTAAAAGGACTTACCCAAGATTGGTGGGCAAGAGAAATAGAACAACAGGAGTAGGAGTGGACGGATTTCAAAGACAGTTTCAAAAAAGAGTTTATTCCCAGTTGGGTAGTGGAAAAGAAGCAGGACGAATTTCAAGCTTTTCGACTGGAAGGTCATACAGTAGGTTAGTATGTCGCTAAATTCACTAGATTGTTGAAATATTGTCCACTTCTGGTACATTTAGAGATAAACAGGATTAGATATTTTATGAAAGGCTTACGACCAGAGTTGAAAAGAGTACTGGCAAGTGTGGCTCCCACCAGTTACAATGCTGCAGTAAAGATGGCTTCCAAGACAGAAATGGCTGACATTGAACAGGTGGGTGAGAGAAATCGAAGTGGATTTTAGGGTATGAATAAAAAACGATCTGGCAGGCCTCAATGGCAGAAGAAAGGAAAAACACAGAGAAATAGAGGCCCGACTGGAGGACAACCCTCTTTTAGATTCTATAACTGTGGGGAGGCAGGGCATAAGATTTTTAATTGCCCTCACCCACGAAGGACGAGAGGATAGAGTCAACCAAGGGGAAATAATAAGGGACAGAGGCTAGGACTAGGAAGAGAGAATTCAGGACGGGCTTCTACCTCTAGGCCAGGACCTGCCAAACCACAAGTGAATATTGAGTAGTTGCATTGGAAAAGTTGGATAATCATGCTACAATAGGGGAATGTATGCTCCTTATTTTTTATCATGATGCTAAAGTATTGATAGATCCTGGCTCTACACATTCCTTTGTTACCAATTCATTTCTTGACACTATGGGGGTTAAAGGGGAAGAAACTTCATATGAAATGATTGTTAGTACCCCATTAGAAAAATAAATGAATAGTGAGAGAATACATAATGGATGTAAGATTTTGGTAAAGAATGAAATATTGGGAGGAGATTTGATATATTTACCCATAGAGGACTACGATGCTATCTTGGGCATGGACTGGCAATCTCAGCATCATGCTCAAGTTGACTATAGACATAAGGTAGTACAATTCCATCAGTCTGGGAAACCTATATTGGAATTTATAGGCGAGACTGGAAGGAAAAGTAATACTTTTATATTGCGACTCAAAGCTCGGAAGATGATTAGGAAAGGGTGTACTTGATATTTGGCTTATGTGAATAATAAGTCAAGAGAGATTAAGAAACCCAAAGACGTCCCTGTGGTAAACGAGTATTAAGAGGTTTTTTTCGGCAAAATTAAAAAAATTGCCACCGAAGAGAAAAGTAGAGTTTTCTATTAATTTAGTGCCAACGGCAGAACCAGTTTCAAGAACTCCTTATAGAATGGCACCTACAAAACTACAGGAGCTGAAGAAACAATTACAAGAATTAATGGAACAAGGATTCATTAAGCCTAATACTTCACCTTAGGAAGCACCTGTATTGTTTGTTAAGAAGAAAGATGGGTCACTACGAATGTGTATAGATTATCGAGGGTTGAATGCAATGACGGTAAAGAATAAATACCCATTACCCATGATTGATAAATTATTTGACCAATTATAAGGAGTAGGATGTTTTTCGAAGTTAGACTTCAGGCAGGGATATTACCAAATTCGGATTCGGGAGGAAGAAATACCGAAAATAGCATTTAACATACGATATGGACATTTTGAGTTTGTAGTGATGCCCTTTGGTGTTACCAATGCACCCGCTATTTTCATGGACCAGATGCACCAAATATTTTAGCCTTACTTAGACAGTTTTGTTGTTATATTCATAGATGATATCCTAGTATATTCTAAGGATCCTCAAGAACATGAACAAAACCTTCAAAAAGTATAGGAGAAGTTACGGGAAACCAAATTATATGCGAAATTCAATAAGTGTGAGTGTTGATAGCATGAAGTAGCATTCTTGGGACATGTGATAACCAAATACGGGATTTTGGTGGATCCTGCAAAAGTCGAAGTGGTGACAAATTTGAAATGTCCCAAAACTACAATTGAAATACGAAGTTTTCTAGGATTAGCAGGATATTGCCAAAGGTTTATTGAGGGTTTTCTAAGATAGCTTCACATTTGACTCAACTTACTCAAAAGAAAGCTCCTAATGTTTAGACTGAGAAGTATGAGAGAAGTTTCCAGAACTGAAGAAAATGTTAAGTTCTGCTTCTGTTTTGGCATTGCAAATGATGGACAAACCTTATAAGGTGTACACAGATGCGTTGAAAGAAGGATTGGGGGGAGTAATGACGCATGAGAGAAAATTGATAGCTTATATCTTCAGGAAATTGAAACCCCATGATGAAAAATACCCCACAAATGACTTGGAGTTATGAATTATTATGTTTACTCTTAAGAAATGGAGACATTATGCGTATGGAGCTGGGTTTGAAGTTTTTACCGACCATAAGAGTTTGAAATATATTTTTACTCAAAAAGATTTTAACATGAGGCAACTTAGGTGGATGGAATTTTTGGAAGAATTCCGGTGTCCAATTAAATATCATCCTAGAAAAGCAAATACAGAAGCAAATGCCCTCAGTAGGAAAGTAAATTTATTAGCTCTTCGGATGCTACAAATTCTAGAATTTGAAGCATTTACAGTAAACAGGGAAATAAGAATGAGTAATATCTCCATTCAACCTACTTTCCTACAACAATTGAAGGGAAAATAAGATAAAGATGAAGAGTTGCAAAAGTTGGTGCAAAAGTAGACGAGTAAGGGAGGAGGTGAATTCCGAAAGGACAATGATGGAATTATTTGTTACCGAGATAGATATTGTATTTCGAAACAATCTACAATAAGAAAAGATATTTTAATAGAGGTATATCGAAGTAAGCATACCATCCATCCAGCAACAATAAAGATATACCAAGACCTAAAACGACATTATGGTGCATTGGTATGAAAAAGGATATTTTAGACTTTGTGGCTCAATGTTTAATTTGTCAATAGGTGAAAGCTAATCAGCAATGACCTGGAGGGTTATTATAGCCATTACCTACTCCATCGTGGAAATGAAATGAAATGAAAATAAATTTCATTGTAGGATTACCCATGGCAATAGGATAGCAAGATATCATATAGGTGATAGTAGATCGATTGACTAAGTCAGCTAATTTCATTCCCATAAACCAGCGAGATTCTCTAGAGAAGTTACGTAAGATTTACATAGAAGAAGTAATCAGACTATATGGAGTACCCTCTAGTATTGTGTCAGATCAAGATCCTAGATTTTTCTCGAAGTTTTAGACTAAATTGCAGCAAAATATATGGGACAACATTAAAGTTCAGCATAGTAGCGCACCCATAGACGAATGGACAGACCGAACGAGTGAATAGAGTTTTGGAAGACATGTTGCGGGCTTGCGCCTAGGATTTTAGAACTAAGTGGATTGATAATTTTGCGTATGTATGCAGAATTCACATACAATAATAGTTATCAATCAACAATTAAAATGGCCCTATTTGAAGCCTTATATGGAAGGAAATATCAGCCCCCATTGTATTGGGAAAGTTTAGGATGGAGAACGGGTGAATAGGGTGCTTTTGATCTTGAAAAAGTTCGACAAGCTATTGAAATAATCAAAGTTAAATTAGAGGCAGTTCAGAATAGATAAAAATGCTATGTGGATAGATGCAGGAGAGATTTGGATTTTGTAGAAAGAGATTATGTATTCTTGAAGTTGACTCAACAACGGCAATTGGAAACCTAAGAACAAAGGAAGAAGTTGGCACGTAGGTACGTAGGACCATTTTCCATTATTGAGAGGATTGGGAAGGTGACTTATCAATTGGAGTAACCAGCAGAGCTTTAAGGTATTCACGATGTATTCCTTATCTCCCAACTTCAGAAGTATGTAGCTGACCCTGTTCACATTTTGAATAAAGAACCAATTGAGATGACTCCAAGCTTAAAGTATGAGGAAAAACCTATTAAGATCTTGGAGTATGCTGAGAAGGAATTGCATAATAAGAAAAATTCCACTTGTAAAAGTATTATGGAATCATCATCCAGTGCAAGGAGCAACCTAGGAAACGGAAACGAAGATGTTGAAGAAGTATCCAGAATTATTCCAGGTGTAAGCAAATTTTGAGGACGAAATTTTTGTAAGGAGGGGAGATTGTAATACCCTATATTTAACCTTGGATTGGCTACTACTTGTAATAGGATGAGAATTGTATCAATGGCTACAACAAAAGATGATCAGTGTAATAAATCAAATATTTTGGTATAGTAACATTTTGTCGGGACCTGGGTGTAATTCTTGAATTTATTCTACCCATACCCTAAATCTTCAAAAGGCTATTACTGTTAACAAAATAAGAATTTGAGGGTACGCTGAGAATGAAAATTGATCAGTGCGATGAAGTGCACGTTTTGGTGAGAATTAAGTTATTCGAGTTATCGGTGGCATTTTCATCATTTTGACTACGCCCGCGATTTTGACCAAACTGAGAAGAAATTGAAAATTTTAAGTATTACCAATGGATTTAGTTAAATTTTTGGAGTTGAATGGTAAATAAAATATTTTTTTCATTTCGGACCCAAATTTTGATTATTTCAGAGAAAAAGTGAAACTGCGGTTAAAAGAAATGGTACATGTGGCATTTTGTGATTGGTAGCCATGAACATGTGTCAACTTATGAGTGGTTGCTTGTAGAATTCTTGCAAGACATATGAAATTAAGAAATTAAAAAATACATAAAAGAATAATGCATTTAATTGTGATTGGAACACATCATTTATAGAGCCATTTTATATATGTCTTCTACAATTTAAGTGGCCAATATATTTCCATGTAGAGTCAGTGGAATGGCTGGAAAAATAGCCAGAAATTCAGCAGCCACAAGAGTGAAGAGAAGAGGAAAATTTAAGGAAGAAAATTAAGGAAAATTGTGTGTAATTATATGATTGGAACACACCTACATGAAAACCCCCATACAATTAATTAAATTAGAAAATTAATTAGCCAAAATTCTGGCGGAGTGAGGAGATGGGAAGGTTGCTATAAAGCAAGAATTTCGGCAGTCACAAGGGAGAAAGATAAGATAAAAATAAATCAAGAGAAATTAGTAAAGAGAGAGAAAAAGTGAATTGTGTGTGTGTGTGTGTGTGTGTGTGTTCTTGAGAGTTTTTTGGAGCAAATCACGCCAAATAGCTCTACACATAAGGTAAAACCTTACCTTGCTAGAATTAAAGATGTTGTTGGGTGAATGGTGATTATTTTGGTGCTAATTTTAACATGAAAACATGATTTTCATATCTTGATTTTGGATCAAAAGTTAGGGTATATAAACTTTGTGTATGATTATGTGTGTCGGCTGCCTATAGGATTTATGGATAATATTTTTGTGATGTAGAAATGAATTTTCATGGTGTTTTGAAGGGTTGATCTTAGTTGATGAGATGATGATCAAAGTGGAATGAAAATGAGAGTTAATTGGTTAGAATGATGAATTATGCTAACTTTTGATTGAAGGAAGTGAATTTATGTTGAATAAACATGACTTTTATGAGTTGTTGGAATCTGAAAATTGAAGGATCAAAGATGATTTGAAGGAAAAATTGAATGAATTTAGTGTTCTTAAGGTGTTAAATATTAACGGAAATCAAAGGATAACATGAATGGTTGAGTTAGGACAAAACTATTAGGACTGTTTTGCCTCTGTATTGAGTCACGGTGATAGGGGCTAAAATTGCCATTATTTTTCTAGTTATTTGAGGTTATTGTTGTGATATATTTATTGTAATAACTAGGCATATTCCTTCCTATTTGACATTTTGCTTGTGAAAAAGTGTTTTTGACAAATTTGTGCAAATTTAAGTTGATTTCGAGTAAAAAGTGAACAATTCCAGAACAGACATGGCACTAGGCCCACCCAAAGGACCCGGCGCCAAGTCCATTTTGGTCGAGCAGGGAAATTAAGTTGGCTTTTAGGAAAAAGACAAAACAAACCTGGCGCCAGGTCGGGCAAATGGACCAGGCGCTGGGTCCATTCTGTTCTACAAGCAAAAAAATTGAGCAAAAATCCAGAGGAAGAACAGATTGTACCTAGTGCCAGGTGGGTCGAAGGTACCCGGCACTAGGCCCACTCTGGAAGGCATAAAATTCTGTGCATGAATTTAGAAATTTTCCAAAGATTAGTATTTTCTAAGTCCTACTCAGCCAAGGTCTCTCAAGCAAAGAATTTAGCATCCAAAAGGGCTATAAAAGCAAGAGAAAACATAAGAAAATATATACATGTGGGTGTGGATCCAAGAGCTTAAATTCAAATCACGCATTGAAGGAGGAAACCAATTAAGGAGGATTATTCAAGAGAGTCTTCAAGGAGAAAGAAAGAGGCTTGTTTATGAGTGCTTTCTTTTACCTTTATTTTCTTTTCCTTAAACAATCGTGTATTCAACATTTCTATTGTAATTTGACATTATTTTTGTGGTTCATGATTTATTGATTAATTTAGTCTTTTAATAAATTCATTATTTATCTTAGTATTTGATTATTTATTTTTCTTACGGAGTTGATTGATTGATTTTTGTTATTAACTTGTTTGAAAAAGAGGTTGGTAATGACTTCAATTAATTAATTCCATATTTATTATCTCTTAACTTGCTTGAAAAAGAAGTTAATTGTTAAGAACTTGGGTAATCAAAGGTTAGTCGATGATTGCTAGAATATAGATTCAACGACTAATTTCATGTTTTAAATCACCTAAAATATAAGGGTTTATATGAGGATTGATTTTAATGCATCTTTTGGATAAGTTAGTCGAGGAAGAATATATTCACTAATTTAACTAGAAGATACGGATTCTACAGATTGCAAACGAAGTGAGTCTATATTAAATCCTTCATGATGCTAAAATAATAATTGATTGTGATGAATGCTAATTGATTCAATCTTGTGTATTAAAGATAATTGTCTAGTTATATGAAATTTCATTCTTGAGTTATATATATTTTTATCTTTATTTATTTTATTTTTTATTCTATTCTTATTTTATTGGCTAAACAATAAAGATTTAGGTAAATAAAGGTGGGAGCCTAAGTTCTCATGGATTCAATACTTGCTATTCCCTATGCTATACGATGGGTATGCTTGCTCGTATGTGTGGTTTTAGTGGTTGGCATTTTAATTAAAGCTTAATTGATGGTGTAATTTGTTGCTAATTTTTTCTACACTGAAAAACACACATCACACGAAAACCTAAACTCAGAAAAGGGCTTAAAAATAATTAAATTTAAGAGTCTTATGATCGTTTCAATATATCATAGAGCCCAATCGGAGTTGTGGATTGAAAATTATGGGCGAAACAAAATTGTGTGTCAAGAAGAGAATTCCAGAATTTTGGTTGGGAAATGGATGAACTTAAGAGAGATTAATTGTGTGATTTTGGGATGAAATGAATGACAAACATGAAGATAATTCCTTGTTCATAAAGAGAGAAAGGATATGGAAAAAGAAAAATGGAAGAATTGAACAAACGATGAAAAAAAAAAAAAAAAGACATGAACGATTGTTAAGCATTTTCCTAACTGTCCACTAACCATCGGCCCTATCAGCTGAACGTCGGGTACTTTTCGACTAAACACAACTAAACATAAAAATAAATTTTGATGTAGGTATACTGGTAAACGGCTAACAACACATTAGAAACGATGAAAACGGTAGTCGAATGGCACGTAAACGATAAAAGCTTATTTATGACACAAGGTGAGTCCTTTTGACTTCTAAAACCTTTTGAAAGCTAATATGCTTTATTTTTCCATGAAATGCTACGTTTTACACCATTTTAGAAATTCCTGAATATATTTAAGGTTTTTCTGAGCACGAGAAAACAAAATCAAGAAGGATTGAGAAAACACAAGGATTGAGACAGAGAGAGGTGGATCCAAAAGCAAAAATTTCCAATTACTCATTGAAGGACGAATTCAGCCAATCAAGGAGGATTGTTCAAGAGAGTCTTCAATGGTGAAGAAAGAGGCTTGTCTATGAGTTCTTTCTTTTATCTTTATTTTTTTTTCCTTTAACAATGATGTATTCAATGCTTTTATTGTAATTTAACATTATTTTGGAATTAATAATTTAATATTAATTTAGTTGTTTGATCAATTATTTATCATCTTTGGTGTTTGATTACTTAATATCATTGGTTATTAATGCAAGTTCTTCTAATTAACTTAGAAAAAATTATGTTTGGAGTTTTATTACATTGATTTCATAGTTGTCAAATCTTAATGGACTTGAACGATGAAGTTAAAATTATAGGACTAAGTGATCAAATATTAAGTTGATTTCACCTTAACAAATGGTCATTAGCTAATTTCATGTTTTTAAGAAATTGAGATTCATGCATATTTTGGTTAGGATAGCTTGATTGACAAATCTACTAATTGAATCAAAATATAGTGATGAGCTTAATGCATGTTTTAACTTTGTTAGCTTGATTGACAAATGTATTAATATGAAGCAAAATATAGTGATTCCATGGATTGACAAACAAAATAGAATTTATCTTTACATTCATGATATCAAGATGACAATTAATTGTGATGAATGCTAAGTAATTCAATATTATGTTTTCAAGATAATTGTCTAGTTACATGAAATTGCATCCGTAAGTTATATTTATTGTTATCTTTATTTATTTTCCTTTTTAGTCTCTTCTTATCTTATTGGCTAAACAATAAAGGTTTTGGTAAAATAAGGTAGGAGCCTAAGTTCTGTGGATTAGATACTTGCTATTTTCTATACTATACGATGAGTACACTTGCCCGTATGTGTGATTTTAGTGGTTGGTATTTTAATTAAAGCTTGATTGATTGTGGAATTTGTTGATAATTTTTTCTACACTAAAAAACACACATCAGGAACCATAATAAGTTTTTTGATGAAGAATATCTAAGCCTCTCATAGGACATAATGGAGTCCATCATGGTATGTAGATTTATAGATACGATGAATTTTATAGAGTCAGATATAGGAGTAACTGGGATGTATGAATTTATGGTATTCAAGTCAGATGTAATCTCTTCTGATGAGTTAGAAGAAGAAAAAAATTGAGTTAATTTTGACATTTCTAACAAAGAGATTTGTGATCTCAAATTTGGACAACAGTAAAGAGAATGAGGATAGGAATGCCTAAAAATTTATATATTGATTAAATAAATACTAATATTGAATTTCCAGTCTTGGGATCAACGATGATAAGCTGATGAGTGAAGAATTTTGCACTTAAGGACCTTGTATGTGCAATATGATGTAAGATGTGTAGATGGGGATATGCACACTTGTGTAATACTCCAGTAGTATATTTTGAATATTAGAAATTACATGTTATCATAATACATGCAAGGGTTCAATCATACCCGCACTAATGCACTAGATTCCATTAGAACTTTGAAGTTAAGCATGCTTGGGTTGGGAAAATCCTATGATGGGTGACCTTCTGGGAAGCAATCATGGAAGTTGGAAGGAAAAGATTTAGAGCAACTAAGTAAGTAAAAGGAGGATTTATTTGTATAACAATGGAAATACCGAAGGAAATTTGATAGCGGATATATGATAATGATGTACGTGAAAGTGTATTACCAAAAAGTGACGATATGGGAGTAAGGCAGTTTTTTCATTACTTTAATTGTGGAAGGAAAAATATATGGTGATAAATTATCCCTCCTAAAGAATTTGTGAAATAGGTCTTATCAAGAATCAAAGTTAAGACTCGTAAAGAGTAAATGAAGTCAACTCTTATATGGTGATAAATTATCCCCCCTAAAGAATTTGTGAAACGGGTCTTATCAAGAATCCAAGTTAAGACTCGTAAAGAGTAAATGAAGTCAACTCTATCTTTAAATTAGAGATGGATAACTCTCAACAAATGTCATTAGCTGCTCTGACTAAAGTGGAATTAATATAGTAGCATTTAAGGAGGATGTACTGTAAATGTGTCGTTGGACTTTGATAACAAGCAGATTAGTAGATTGGTTTGTGCAGAATTCACCTATAGTAAAAAAACCATATAAGAAAAATTTCCTTGCAATTAGATTACCAAATGTTGTGCTTTATAACAGTATAACCAGTAGAGGTTATACTATAAACTATTTTGATCCCCTGAATTTTCAAATGCCTATAGTAGAATGTCTTATAAATCGTATACTGATATTTTCAGGAGAAGTAGAGATAGTACGGATTAGTGAAGGATTGGTGGAATAGAAAGAAAGGTGAGTGGGAGCAAGAACGAAGAGAATGGATATGGAAAGAATTTCTGGAAGAATTTAGGAAAAAATTTATATCCCATTGGACAGTTAAGAGAAAAGAAGAAAAATTCCAAAATCTTCAACAAGATGAGATGATCATTGGGAAATATGCTGCTGAATTTAAACGACTTTCAAACTGTTGCCATTTATTAGTACAGACTTAGGCTGATCGAACCCAATAATTTGTGAAAGGATTACGATCTAAATTATAACGAGCGTTAATTTGTTCGCCCTCAAACGATTTTAATACAGCTATCGACACAGCTGCTCTCTTGGAGAAAGTAGATAGATAGGAGCAGGAAATAATGGCCAACACAAGTAAAATGGATAAGAAGAGAAATGTGCAAGAAATGACACCAATTCCAAAAAAAAAGTAGGAGAAAAGTATTGTAGGTTTTGCAATGTAAAGGGACATACTATTGCAGCTTGTAAGAAAAGATTCCGAAGATGTTCTATTTGTCAAAAGAAGGGACATTTAGCAGCTGATTGTCCTATATAAGGAAACTCAATTATTATTAAAATAAAAAGGTGTTAAAAGAAAAACTGAAGCAAGCTGGGAGAAAAAGAGTACAAATTCCGGAGAAACGAAAGATACATGGACCTACAAAGTGAACTTTGTATGAATAGTACAAATGTATAATAGACATGAAAGGTAATAGATAGGGCACAAGGGAAGTACTATAATGGAGATATATATACCAACTGATGTAAATTCCTGGTTATTATAGACGTGGTTAAATTCTAATAATATGCTTCGTGTTTTCCAGTTTGAGAGTATGTGATTGATTTCAAACAATACCAATTGAAAATGTTGTTGGGGTGATTCCAAATTTAACGTACAAAGAAAAGTTGGTTAAGATTTTTAAATGTGCCAAAAGACACTGCAATATTTATTAAGATACCATGGAGCTATTACCTTGTATAAGGTGAACTTTGAGGAAATAATGAAGAGATTTTCCGTATTGAAGGTCGACGTTATGTGCCAAGAAAGTGAATTGTCTGCATGGAGTACCTCCTAGTATTATGCCTAAATGTAATCCAAGATTCATCTTAAAATTTGGAGGACAAGTACAATGATTATAAAGAATGATGTCGAAATTCAGTATCGTATTACATTGCAAAATAACCCGGAATTTTGAAGATGTACGGTGAGCATGTACGTTAGATTTTTTGAACAAACGGATTGATAGCTCGACGTGCACAAAGTTTGTGTACAATGGCAATTATTGATGAATGTTTGAACAATTCTATTTGAGACTTTATATAGAAAAAGTATCAGACCCTCTAATATTTGGAATGGTTAAAACAAAAGTAGAATATACCAGACATCATGAATCTTGAGAAAGTATGACAGATGGTACAATTGATCAAGCAAAATGAGAAACTGCACAAAGTTGGTAGAGAAATTATTTGAATTAGTATAAGAGAAATTTGGAAATTACAGAAAGAAACCAAGTGTGTTTAAATTTCATACTAAAATGTCATATGGAAAAACAAAATGCAAGAGATGAAACGAGCATTTTGGACATATTAGATTGCTTCGATCCTAGAAAAGATAAACAAAAGTAGAATAATAGACTCAGTTTCATCATCATACCCACAAACAGAGCAAGAAAACAGAATTTTGGAAAACATGTTGCGGGCATGTGCTTTAGACTTTTGGACCAAGTGGATTGATAACTTAGCATATATAGGGTTTGCATACAATAATAGTTTCCATACAACGATTATGATAACCCCATTTGAAGCTCTATATGGAAGAAAATGCCAGTCCCCATTGTAGAACTAATCAAAGCCAAGCTAGAAAGTGCTCAAAATAGATAGAAGAGTTATGCTAATTGATGCGTAAATTTTGGGTGTATAAAAATTATCAAATTTAAATCTATCCCTTAGTCAAGTTTTAATTAAAATATTAATCTAAAAAAAAACACATACGGGTAAGTATACTAATCGCAAACACTTAGGTTAAGAAAATTATCAAGAAAACATAAGCCTTTGTTTTTCAAAAAAAATTGAAACATAACAAGGATTATAACTTCCCTTCGAACTTTAGATAAAACTCTTGCCATTCATCAAACCCTTTGAAAATAATTAAACTTTAAAACATTTGACAGAATATCACAAAACTCTTGAAGTCAAATTAATCACATTTATACCTTAGTCAATGAAAATTACTTCACCCTTCAAGTAAGAACATAGATAACAGGAATTACACAAGTCAAGCCATCTACCAACTCAAGTATTATAAATTCAGAAATCGCACAACTCAAGTCATGATGTAAGGAAAGCACTCAAAATTTTTTTTCTCTCAATTTTTTCAGTGACTTAGGAAATTGATAGCCTCAAGTTCTTGGATTTCTCTTCACATGCTGTATTAGCCCCCTTTTTAGTCATCACTCATCATTTTCCCAACATTTTTCCTTTCTTTTGCTCTTGGGAATTCATAGCCTCAAGAAAGTGGATTTCTCTTTAATATCCGTATTGGCCCTCAGAATTAAGCAAAAACAATACTTTCTCATATTCAAAGAGGAAATAACAATTAACTCATTTTTCTCAGTTTTTCAACTCACAAAAATCTTCCACAAATTTACCTCAATGATATTTTATCTCCTCACACTCCTTATCACAACTTAAAGCTAAGCAAAGTTTAAACTCAAAATACAAGAGTTAGCCAACAAACTTTTCCCACATGCATCATATTTTCCATATGTAAGCTAGATGAGTCAAATAATTCTCAAACACCAATGCATAAATAAGATTAATCCAAATTCTCAAGTCTTGAAAAATATCCTTTTCAAAAAATCAATTTCATTAAAATCCACCAAATGAATGACAAAAATTCATATCCCAAGTAAGAAAAAGAATTACACCCGTGTGAAACAATAAAAACCACAAAAATTGTTTGAAATATTTTCAAAAAAATTGATCCAGAATTTTCAACAAAATTATTTTATACCAAGAAAATTAATAAAAACTTGGACAAATAATATTACCAAATCACTCCCCCACACTTAAACTAGATAATGTCCTCATTGGAAAAAATTAACACAAGAAAGTATCTCCAAATGGTCAAAAAATGATCAAAACAGGTAGAAGGTTAAGCAATACTCCCAAAGTGCAATAAGCTCCAATAGATAACAAAAATGGAAATAGAGAAAAGGGCTAATCTAAGAAGGCTTTATTCCTACCTACAAAAGAAAACACAAATAAAAGCACAAGTAAAATAATAACAAAATAAAGACACACCTAAATAGAAGAAAACAAACTAAAGAAAAGTACTAATAAAAATCCTAACAAAGTAAATAAAGACACGACTCATTCCCCCACACTTAAGATGGAAAATATTTTCTTTATTATTAGGGGGTAAAAGACACTTAACAACTTAAAAAACACCAAACCCAAAACAAAAATACAAACTCTTTCCACCCATCATGCTTCCTCATCAAACCTTTGGAAAAGAGATTAAAGCTCAAAGTAGAATATAGGCATGATGAATGTAGAACGAATGGAGATTTTTAAAAAATGGACGGTTCATGGAAAGTAGTAGTTGCAATGAATGTCCATGCATGATTCCCCCTCCATAACACTTTCTTAGATATACAAATCAAGTTTCCAACATAAAGATGTAAATTATGTCTAAACAGTATGCAAACATAAGAATCACTACTTATCCCTTCAAAAGATTTGTTACAATTGAAATTTCCCCTTGAACCTAGTAGTATAGATTTTAAATATGGGACTAAGAAATCCTTACTTTTCAACCTAGAAATACCAAGTTACCTCCCTAAAATTGGGATGAATGGTAGAATTTGTCAATGTCCATTAAGGGTTTCTTATAACATATCATGGAAAAGTTCAACTCCTTGAGGCATATTAAATTCCATACATCATCACTAGGACCATTGTCCTCCAAGAATGGAGAGGAACCTAAGAAATCATGTGGTAAAGAGAGATTCAAATTATTAGCACATAGAGGAGAATTGAATACCTCCCTTTCCACATTAGGCAATTATGTCTTATATCCTCTCTCCTTTCCTTGGAGATTCTCTTGTTTAAGTGTATAGGCTGTAAGAGCGTCTTCAACCAACTTGGCTAGTTGTGTTCTTGTAGAGCTTATTTGTTGAGATGCTTCTTCATGCCACTTAACAGAGAAATTTGCATTGGCGACAAAAAATGTATTAAAGCTTCAAGTGACATCTCACAAAAAGTGTAAAGCTGAGCTTGCAAATTTGCCAAATTCTCATCATTATAGCTCCTTTTATCTTGTGCCCAAAAGTAATTGTCCATGATGATGTCAATCTCATGCTCAAAGAAAAACAAAAATCACATCGAAAATAAAAATAAAAATAAACAAACAAAAATAATAGAAAAATAAAGAAAAAATAAAAGGGATAAACAAATAATATAAAAATAAAGAAAAGAAGAACACACACATTAGATATATTTAGAAACTACCAAAACACAAATGTTAGTGGTATTTACAAGTACAACATGAACTAAGCTAGTCAATTAAGTCATACAATGTTACAAACAACAAGATATAGTACCTATTTACACAAAGAACCTATATATATATATATATATATATATATGTATGTATGTATGTATAAACATATAGACATATAAACATATAAACATTGTTAAATCAATGAAATCCTAGCTTTCATGATATTGTTTTCCGGCAACGGGGCCAAAAATTTAATACGTAAATTTTAGGTGTATAAAAATAATCAAATTTAAATCCATCCCTTAGTTAATTTTTAATTAAAATTTTAATCCCAAAATACACATACGAGCAAGTATACACATCGCAAATATAGTATAGAAAATTAACGAGTATTGATCCTTAACAGAACAAATATACACTAATCACTTTTCATTCATTGTTTAACTGACCCAATAAAGTGATGAAAAAGAAAAATAAAGAAATATGTACAACTTAAGGATGTGAAAATATGCAATTTAGACAAAGACTTTTGAAAACATGATAATGAATCACCTAGTACATATCACAATCAATTATTATCTTGGTCTCATGAAGGATTTACAATAGACCCACTTCGTTTGCAACCCATGGAATCACTATCTTTTAGTTAAATTAGTGAATATATTCTATCTCAACCAATTTATCCAAAAGATGTATTAAAATCAATCATCATATAAGCCTCTATATTCATGGTGATTTAAAACATGAAATTTGTCAATGAATCCATATTCTAGTAATCACCAACCAACCTTTAATTACCTAAGTTCTTGATAATTAACTTATTTTTTCAAGAAAATTAAGAAATAACAAACATGAAATTAATTAATTGAATTCATTACCAACCCTTTTTTCAAGTAAGTTAATAATAAGAATCAACCAACCAACTCTATAAGAAAAGAAAATAATCAAATCCCAAGATAAATAATAAATTGATCGAAAGACTAAATTAATTCAAGAAATCATGAATTCCAAAAATAATGTCAAA